>JBBDGP010002487.1:0-187500 GCA_037952835.1 Lithobates septentrionalis
TCCAATACTCCTCCAACCCTTCACCCTGTACTCCTCACCATCCAATACTCCCTCCAACCCTTCACCTGTACTCCTCACCATCCAATACTCCTCCAACCCTTCACCCTGTACTCCTCACCATCCAATACTCCTCCAACCCTTCACCCTGTACTCCTCACCATCCAATACTCCTCCAACCCTTCACCCTGTACTCCTCACCATCCAATACTCCTCCAACCCTTCACCCTGTACTCCTCACCATCCAATACTCCTCCAACCCTTCACCCTGTACTCCTCACCATCCAATACTCCTCCAACCCTTCACCCTGTACTCCTCACCATCCAATACTCCTCCAACCCTTCACCCTGTACTCCTCACCATCCAATACTCCTCCAACCCTTCACCCTGTACTCCTCACCATCCAATACTCCTCCAACCCTTCACCCTGTACTCCTCACCATCCAATACTCCTCCAACCCTTCACCCTGTACTCCTCACCATCCAATACTCCTCCAACCCTTCACCCTGTACTCCTCACCATCCAATACTCCTCCAACCCTTCACCCTGTACTCCTCACCATCCAATACTCCTCCAACCCTTCACCCTGTACTCCTCACCATCCAATACTCCTCCAACCCTTCACCCTGTACTCCTCACCATCCAATACTCCTCCAACCCTTCACCCTGTACTCCTCACCATCCAATACTCCTCCAACCCTTCACCCTGTACTCCTCACCATCCAATACTCCTCCAACCCTTCACCCTGTACTCCTCACCATCCAATACTCCTCCAACCCTTCACCCTGTACTCCTCACCATCCAATACTCCTCCAACCCTTCACCCTGTACTCCTCACCATCCAATACTCCCCAACCCTTCACCCTGTACTCCTCACCATCCAATACTCCTCCAACCCTTCACCCTGTACTCCTCACCATCCAATACTCCTCCAACCCTTCACCCTGTACTCCTCACCATCCAATACTCCTCCAACCCTTCACCCTGTACTCCTCACCATCCAATACTCCTCCAACCCTTCACCCTGTACTCCTCACCATCCAATACTCCTCCAACCCTTCACCCTGTACTCCTCACCATCCAATACTCCTCCAACCCTTCACCCTGTACTCCTCACCATCCAATACTCCTCCAACCCTTCACCCTGTACTCCTCACCATCCAATACTCCTCCAACCCTTCACCCTGTACTCCTCACCATCCAATACTCCTCCAACCCTTCACCCTGTACTCCTCACCATCCAATACTCCTCCAACCCTTCACCCTGTACTCCTCACCATCCAATACTCCTCCAACCCTTCACCCTGTACTCCTCACCATCCAATACTCCTCCAACCCTTCACCCTGTACTCCTCACCATCCAATACTCCTCCAACCCTTCACCCTGTACTCCTCACCATCCAATACTCCTCCAACCCTTCACCCTGTACTCCTCACCATCCAATACTCCTCCAACCCTTCACCCTGTACTCCTCACCATCCAATACTCCTCCAACCCTTCACCCTGTACTCCTCACCATCCAATACTCCTCCAACCCTTCACCCTGTACTCCTCACCATCCAATACTCCTCCAACCCTTCACCCTGTACTCCTCACCATCCAATACTCCTCCAACCCTTCACCCTGTACTCCTCACCATCCAATACTCCTCCAACCCTTCACCCTGTACTCCTCACCATCCAATACTCCTCCAACCCTTCACCCTGTACTCCTCACCATCCAATACTCCTCCAACCCTTCACCCTGTACTCCTCACCATCCAATACTCCTCCAACCCTTCACCCTGTACTCCTCACCATCCAATACTCCTCCAACCCTTCACCCTGTACTCCTCACCATCCAATACTCCTCCAACCCTTCACCCTGTACTCCTCACCATCCAATACTCCTCCAACCCTTCACCCTGTACTCCTCACCATCCAATACTCCTCCAACCCTTCACCCTGTACTCCTCACCATCCAATACTCCTCCAACCCTTCACCCTGTACTCCTCACCATCCAATACTCCTCCAACCCTTCACCCTGTACTCCTCACCATCCAATACTCCTCCAACCCTTCACCCTGTACTCCTCACCATCCAATACTCCTCCAACCCTTCACCCTGTACTCCTCACCATCCAATACTCCTCCAACCCTTCACCCTGTACTCCTCACCATCCAATACTCCTCCAACCCTTCACCCTGTACTCCTCACCATCCAATACTCCTCCAACCCTTCACCCTGTACTCCTCACCATCCAATACTCCTCCAACCCTTCACCCTGTACTCCTCACCATCCAATACTCCTCCAACCCTTCACCCTGTACTCCTCACCATCCAATACTCCTCCAACCCTTCACCCTGTACTCCTCACCATCCAATACTCCTCCAACCCTTCACCCTGTACTCCTCACCATCCAATACTCCTCCAACCCTTCACCCTGTACTCCTCACCATCCAATACTCCTCCAACCCTTCACCCTGTACTCCTCACCATCCAATACTCCTCCAACCCTTCACCCTGTACTCCTCACCATCCAATACTCCTCCAACCCTTCACCCTGTACTCCTCACCATCCAATACTCCTCCAACCCTTCACCCTGTACTCCTCACCATCCAATACTCCTCCAACCCTTCACCCTGTACTCCTCACCATCCAATACTCCTCCAACCCTTCACCCTGTACTCCTCACCATCCAATACTCCTCCAACCCTTCACCCTGTACTCCTCACCATCCAATACTCCTCCAACCCTTCACCCTGTACTCCTCACCATCCAATACTCCTCCAACCCTTCACCCTGTACTCCTCACCATCCAATACTCCTCCAACCCTTCACCCTGTACTCCTCACCATCCAATACTCCTCCAACCCTTCACCCTGTACTCCTCACCATCCAATACTCCTCCAACCCTTCACCCTGTACTCCTCACCATCCAATACTCCTCCAACCCTTCACCCTGTACTCCTCACCATCCAATACTCCTCCAACCCTTCACCCTGTACTCCTCACCATCCAATACTCCTCCAACCCTTCACCCTGTACTCCTCACCATCCAATACTCCTCCAACCCTTCACCCTGTACTCCTCACCATCCAATACTCCTCCAACCCTTCACCCTGTACTCCTCACCATCCAATACTCCTCCAACCCTTCACCCTGTACTCCTCACCATCCAATACTCCTCCAACCCTTCACCCTGTACTCCTCACCATCCAATACTCCTCCAACCCTTCACCCTGTACTCCTCACCATCCAATACTCCTCCAACCCTTCACCCTGTACTCCTCACCATCCAATACTCCTCCAACCCTTCACCCTGTACTCCTCACCATCCAATACTCCTCCAACCCTTCACCCTGTACTCCTCACCATCCAATACTCCTCCAACCCTTCACCCTGTACTCCTCACCATCCAATACTCCTCCAACCCTTCACCCTGTACTCCTCACCATCCAATACTCCTCCAACCCTTCACCCTGTACTCCTCACCATCCAATACTCCTCCAACCCTTCACCCTGTACTCCTCACCATCCAATACTCCTCCAACCCTTCACCCTGTACTCCTCACCATCCAATACTCCTCCAACCCTTCACCCTGTACTCCTCACCATCCAATACTCCTCCAACCCTTCACCCTGTACTCCTCACCATCCAATACTCCTCCAACCCTTCACCCTGTACTCCTCACCATCCAATACTCCTCCAACCCTTCACCCTGTACTCCTCACCATCCAATACTCCTCCAACCCTTCACCCTGTACTCCTCACCATCCAATACTCCTCCAACCCTTCACCCTGTACTCCTCACCATCCAATACTCCTCCAACCCTTCACCCTGTACTCCTCACCATCCAATACTCCTCCAACCCTTCACCCTGTACTCCTCACCATCCAATACTCCTCCAACCCTTCACCCTGTACTCCTCACCATCCAATACTCCTCCAACCCTTCACCCTGTACTCCTCACCATCCAATACTCCTCCAACCCTTCACCCTGTACTCCTCACCATCCAATACTCCTCCAACCCTTCACCCTGTACTCCTCACCATCCAATACTCCTCCAACCCTTCACCCTGTACTCCTCACCATCCAATACTCCTCCAACCCTTCACCCTGTACTCCTCACCATCCAATACTCCTCCAACCCTTCACCCTGTACTCCTCACCATCCAATACTCCTCCAACCCTTCACCCTGTACTCCTCACCATCCAATACTCCTCCAACCCTTCACCCTGTACTCCTCACCATCCAATACTCCTCCAACCCTTCACCCTGTACTCCTCACCATCCAATACTCCTCCAACCCTTCACCCTGTACTCCTCACCATCCAATACTCCTCCAACCCTTCACCCTGTACTCCTCACCATCCAATACTCCTCCAACCCTTCACCCTGTACTCCTCACCATCCAATACTCCTCCAACCCTTCACCCTGTACTCCTCACCATCCAATACTCCTCCAACCCTTCACCCTGTACTCCTCACCATCCAATACTCCTCCAACCCTTCACCCTGTACTCCTCACCATCCAATACTCCTCCAACCCTTCACCCTGTACTCCTCACCATCCAATACTCCTCCAACCCTTCACCCTGTACTCCTCACCATCCAATACTCCTCCAACCCTTCACCCTGTACTCCTCACCATCCAATACTCCTCCAACCCTTCACCCTGTACTCCTCACCATCCAATACTCCTCCAACCCTTCACCCTGTACTCCTCACCATCCAATACTCCTCCAACCCTTCACCCTGTACTCCTCACCATCCAATACTCCTCCAACCCTTCACCCTGTACTCCTCACCATCCAATACTCCTCCAACCCTTCACCCTGTACTCCTCACCATCCAATACTCCTCCAACCCTTCACCCTGTACTCCTCACCATCCAATACTCCTCCAACCCTTCACCCTGTACTCCTCACCATCCAATACTCCTCCAACCCTTCACCCTGTACTCCTCACCATCCAATACTCCTCCAACCCTTCACCCTGTACTCCTCACCATCCAATACTCCTCCAACCCTTCACCCTGTACTCCTCACCATCCAATACTCCTCCAACCCTTCACCCTGTACTCCTCACCATCCAATACTCCTCCAACCCTTCACCCTGTACTCCTCACCATCCAATACTCCTCCAACCCTTCACCCTGTACTCCTCACCATCCAATACTCCTCCAACCCTTCACCCTGTACTCCTCACCATCCAATACTCCTCCAACCCTTCACCCTGTACTCCTCACCATCCAATACTCCTCCAACCCTTCACCCTGTACTCCTCACCATCCAATACTCCTCCAACCCTTCACCCTGTACTCCTCACCATCCAATACTCCTCCAACCCTTCACCCTGTACTCCTCACCATCCAATACTCCTCCAACCCTTCACCCTGTACTCCTCACCATCCAATACTCCTCCAACCCTTCACCCTGTACTCCTCACCATCCAATACTCCTCCAACCCTTCACCCTGTACTCCTCACCATCCAATACTCCTCCAACCCTTCACCCTGTACTCCTCACCATCCAATACTCCTCCAACCCTTCACCCTGTACTCCTCACCATCCAATACTCCTCCAACCCTTCACCCTGTACTCCTCACCATCCAATACTCCTCCAACCCTTCACCCTGTACTCCTCACCATCCAATACTCCTCCAACCCTTCACCCTGTACTCCTCACCATCCAATACTCCTCCAACCCTTCACCCTGTACTCCTCACCATCCAATACTCCTCCAACCCTTCACCCTGTACTCCTCACCATCCAATACTCCTCCAACCCTTCACCCTGTACTCCTCACCA
Source organism: Lithobates septentrionalis (assembly GCA_037952835.1). Classification (NCBI taxonomy): domain Eukaryota; kingdom Metazoa; phylum Chordata; class Amphibia; order Anura; family Ranidae; genus Lithobates; species Lithobates septentrionalis. The sequence goes on from JBBDGP010002487.1 coordinate 5,800, forward strand.
TCCAATACTCCTAATTTGCCAGCTCGGCATTCACCCCGTACTTCTAAACATCATCCAATATTCCTAACATTCATTCTGTATTTCTAACTCTCCATCCTAATTTCATCTTGTACCCCTAACATTCACTCTCCGCCCCAGACTCTCCGCCCCAGACTCTCCAACCTGGCATTCATCCTGTACCTTTTTAGCATTCATTTTGGTTTACCAACCATTCACCCTGTATTCTACTTCCTAGTGTTTGTCCTATGCTACTGTCCCCCCAGCCTAAAGGGGCGGTACACACTGAGAAAATCGGAAGAAAAATCCCGAACGAGGCACAATGATTTGATTTTCATATAGTGTGTTGCACAACTTTTGACATCCAATTCTGACTTTGCAAACTAAAAATTCCGAAAGGACAAACTGCAAAATTTTCTTGTACGTGAACCGAACCGAACGATTTTCGCCTAATGTGATGTGTACTGTTTTCGCACGGTTTACACTTGAGAATCCTTGTCCTGCACAGACTTTTCCCGGTGCAGAGTATATGGATCTGTGCGCGGTGTCGTGCTATAATACGGGTACATTGTTTGTTTGCGTACTATAGATGTGTGTTGGGGAGGAGGAAAAGCAAACACTCCTCTACCGTGTGCGTTATTCTGTGTTCTGGTGTAAATGGGCCCCTAATATCTGCCGGCACTTTTAGGTCGTCCTGGTTTTTTTCCTTGCTTTCTGATTTGATAAACCTTCATGGGCACTTTAATTTCGACAACTCAACACCCACTGAAGTACTGATAAGTGCTGAGTGGTTACAAATCTGCACTCTGTTGCAGCCATCACTGAGCTGATAAGATGTGTCAGGGACTCGGCATGGGGCTGAGGTTCTGCTCCTTTCCCTCCCTTCTTTTTTATGTTTTTTATATTTATTATTTTTATTCGATGTACCGATCCCTTGGCAAAAAGTCAGCCAGGTGATTCAAAATGAAGAAATGATGTCATTGAGACTCATAGTACAAAGGACAATGGTGCAGTCTGCAGCAACCAAATGGGTAGATTTTTAAAGGACACCTCCACCCAAAAACTTGCGTCTGTCTGGCACGCCAGTGAAAAGATCTCTCCAACTCAATCCTCTACAATAAATTATTGGAGTTGAATTCTATGGGAAAGTAACACTTTTTTTCTGTTTATCAGGGGATAGGGTGGAGAAACATATGAAGTTTGGGGAAATTTCTCAGCTTGAGTCCACAAGAGATGGAAGAACCGAAAAAGAGGATTCGGTGTGGACACGCCAGCCCAAAACCTAAAGCTGAACTCGAAAGGAGAAACGAAAAAGCTACGCTTGCTTTGGGTCCCCCCCCCCCTCCCACCACCACCACCACAAGGGTTCAATGCTTGTATTTGCCTAATGTACCAGGAAAAAACACGTTTTACCCATTTAATCTATCACTTCTGCAGGTTTTTCCTTCCATGTCATCGGTCCATTTTTAAAGTGTTACTAAAAGCAAAACTTTTTGAAAGTGTTGCTTTCAAAAACATGAACCCTGCCCCCCTCCTCTGTCATGTTTTTATTGCTGTCTGAGCCCCCGTTAAGGAGATTCATCCTCTCTATTAGTCCTGTTACCATAGAAAGTAAAATAAAAATTCTTAACCGCTTCAGCCCCGGAAGATTTTACCCCCTTCCTGACCAGAGCATTTTTTGCGATTTCGGCACCACGCGCCACTTTACCTGACAATTGCGCGGTCGTGCGACGTTGCACCCTAACAAATTTGACTTTTTTTTTTTTTTTTTTTCGTCCCACAAATAGAGCTTTCTTTTGGTGGTATTTGATCACCTCTGCAGTTTTTATTTTTTGCGCTGTAAACAAAAAAAGAGCGACAATATTGAAAAAAAAAGCAATATTTTTAAAATTTTTTTGCTTTAATAAATATCCCCCCAAAAATATATTAAAAAAAACTATTTTTTTTTCTCGGTTTAGGCCAATATGTATTCTTCTACATGTTTTAGTTAGAATCACTCCCTAGGACACACTTAACCCCTTGATCGCCCCCCCCCCCCCCCCCAGTGTTTAACCCCTTCCCTGCCAGTGTCATTTACAGTAATCGGTGCATTTTTTATAGCACTGATCGCTGTATAAATGACAATGGTCCCAAAATAGTGTCAAAAGTGTCCGATGTGTCCACCATAATGTCACCGTCACGATAAAAATCGCAGATCGCTGCCATTACTTGTAAAAAAAATAATAATAATAATATAAATGCCATAAAACTATCCCCTATTTTGTAAACGCTATAACTTTTGCGAAAGTCACAATAAGCATATATTGATTGGTTTGCGCAAAAGTTATAGCGTCTACGTAAAAGGGGATAGATTTATGGCATTTTTATTATTATTTTTTTAAATTAGTAATGGTGGCGATCTGCGATTTTTATCGTGACTGTGACATTATGGCGGACACATCGGACACTTTTGAAACTATTTTGGGAACATTGTCACTTATACAGCGATCAGTGCTATTAAAATGCACTGATTACTGTGTAAGTGACACTAGCAGGGAAGGGGTTAAGGGAGTGATTCTAACTGGGGGGGGTGGGCTACCCAGGACATGACGGCGGGGGGGTGGGCTACCCAGGACATGACGGCGGGGGGGGGGGGGGCTACCCAGGACATGACGGCGATCACTGCTCCCGATGACAGGGAGCAGTAGATCTGTCATGTCACAAGGCAGAAGAGGGAAATGCGAACATTGGGTTCCCGGGACCCCCAGGCACGCTCCCGCAGCAGGCGCGTGCCCGATAGGCGGCAAATTTAAAGGGACGCACCTGTATGCGCATTTGCCTGCCTGTGCTATTCTGCCGACGTATATCTGTGTGCGGCGGTCGGCAAGCGGTTAATTTTGGGTTGATATCCAAATACTAATCCAATGGAAACCTTCTAATGGGACACTAGGTCTAGGGACATCCGGGATTCTCTCACTTTTGGAGGGATTTCCTGTTTTGGCTATGGGACAGGAAGTTTAGGGACATCTCCTTTCTAGGAAATGGATATAAAAACATTTATAGGGCTATAAGCCTCCCTTACTCTATCAAAAATGAACAAAACATATTTTTTTTTTAAGTTACTTTAAGCCTCTACTCTTCAGTTCTTCAGCCGATGGTTGCAGCTGTGAGTTCAGCTTTAAATATCCAATTTTTGGGGGGAGGTGGCCTTTATTTTCCTAATCTGTTCAAGAGAAATAGTTTCTGGGTTTCCACAGGCCTTGTTCAACCAGGGTGCCTTGAGGTTTCTTCAGGGGTGCCTTGGCAAAATGCCTAAAAATTGCCCCAAAATCAGATACAAGTCGGTGGGTGGATGAAACCTGCCTTTTTAGTTACACAAAGCCACAGGTTTTCATTGTACACCATTACAAACTTCTAGCTGCCAACCTCCTAATGACCATTGACATCAGTTGATGAGGAGGATGTAAGTTCCCAGCATATCATCCTCATCCTTTGACCCTCCCTTGCTTCTCTCCATCAGCCTTTGAGGTCTCATTTGCTAAGTAATGGAGAAGAGAAACCTTGGAATACTAGTCTGTACCAATTTGCAAAAGTGTATTTGCTTTGGAAGAATAAATCGCCTCTAACGTTGGGTGACCTACATGTAATGGTGTTGCTGCATTATGTAAAACTCTCAGAATAGTTTTTCCATTTTAGAATGGGGCACCACAAGCCTGTCCATAATTTTTGGAGGGTGCCTCAAGATTGTCTGTAATTTTAAAGGATGCCTTGACTGAAAGGTTGAGAAACACTGGACTACTACAGCATAGCTGGCAACCATGGTACTCTTGGTAATGCTGCCTCACCGCACCGGTGCAATAGGTTCAGTTCCCACCATGGATGTGCACGGAACTGCTGTGCTTTGGCTAGGTTCGTGGGTTTTCTTGGGGTGTTTGGGCTTCCTCTCTGCTAAGAATATACCAGTAGGTTGACTGGTTTCTTTTTACACCAGAACTTTTAAGAGTGATGGGAACACTGTATTGGGTCTATAACAACAAGTCAAGCGCACTCAAACTAAAATGATGATAAAATGAAATCGTAATAAAAAATACTTCTATGAATTGCCACGATCTTACCCCCAATGTCTCCCATCCAAGTACTAACAAGGCCCAACCCTGCTTAGCTTCCGAGATCAGACAAGATCACATTCAGGGTGGTGTGGCCATAGGCCTTACCTTCCATGTCTATTGTTAACAGCAATATGTGTAATCAAAATGCTTGACATAAACCGTGATATCATGGTAATGTACAGTACAGAAACATAAATCGACAGTGCTTAATACCAGGAATTTATATATAGAGGCGTATACATTAGGACAGAATAAAGCGTCCCACAAGCCATGATGAGAAGATGGCATGAACTTCTCAGCCCATCACCATCAAACACTTGTAAAGTGTCCCAGGTGCCATTGGTCACACACAAGTCTTACCAAATAATATAACCCTCCATATAAGAGTGGTCACATGCGCATAGTGAAGTTCCCCCAGGGAAAGGTCGCTCTCTTTAGCCTCCACTCATCCACAGAGACGCCAGGAATTTTGCTGTCAGTTGTCACCATATACATCTGCATCTTGCAGGGAACCGCTACATCACTGGGACTGATGCACACATAAGGCACTCCACATAGCGTAAAACCAACCATAAAAAAATGTATTAAGTCTAAGCACTCACAAACATCCAGAAGTGACACAGCATATCACATGGTACAGCAACATGGAATTCCAGCATCAAAGATGGCCACCGTTCCTGTGCTAATGTTCAGTAGCGGACATGGATACACGCCCATTGTTAGCTCCTCTGGGGCAGAGATTGATAATTGCTGAAGAACTTGTCATGGTTGTAGCACAGTGGCCAATTGTTTTTGGGGAGACAGTAGAATGTTAGCTGATGTAAAGTACCACATTTGTTTTCTTAAGTTGAATATGTTGTGACTGTGGTAGTAAATTGGGTTGTAGTTTCTTCTGGAGCCATCGGTAAATCGGTTACATAGGTAGCAAAGGCACATATCTATAGGGTTCAACCAGAAAACATAAATTAAAAATGTAGTTCATTATAACCCTACACCTTCAGCTGATCCAGAGGAAGGCAAAAAAAATCCTTCTAGAGTGTCCTCTTTTTCTCCGAATGGGAAAGTGTCTTCCTGATCCCCTAAAGCAGTCGAATACTCTCCTGGATTAACAATAAGCAGAGTTTTGTTTTTTTTTTTTTTTTTTTTTTTATAAATCTTATCCAGTTTTTAATTTTGTGCATTTACAAACCTATCCAGCCTTATTTTGACCCAATCTATTGTAGATAGGTGGTAGGCTCCTCTGGGGTGGGGAGCATGGACTACCGTATATACTCGAGTATAAGTCGTTCCGAGTATAAGTCGAGGCCCTAATTTACCACAAAAAAAAATGGGAAAAACTTATTGACCCGAGTATAAGACGAGGGTGAGAAATGCACAGCTACTGTAAGTGCAAAAGAGGGTCAAATGCCCATTTGCATGCCTCACTGTGCCCATTTGCAGCCATAGGTCCCCCGAACTTCAAACTCGGTAGTTAAGGGTTCCTAGATGCCCCCTAGCTGCAGCCAAAATTTGGGGTCTCTGAACCCAAAGGGTCCCGAAATGACATTGCTGCAGGTGGACACAGTTGACTGATTTTGGGGCCCCGTATCTCGGGGCCACTTAGTGCTAGGAACCCCTAATTTGGTGTGCAGACCAAGTGGAACTAGCACCATAAAACATCCAAAGCTGGGGTTTCTAGCACTTGGATATGTTGTGGTACCAGTTCCACTAGGTTTGCACACCAAATCTGGGGTTCCTAGCAGCAAGTGGCCCCGAGATACGGGGCCCCAAATTCGGTTCAGAAAACGTCAAGCATTTTTCTGCAGCAGAGAATGACATTTTCCGAACCGATTTTGGGGCCCCGTATGTCGGGGCCACTTAGTGCTAGGAACTCCAGCTTTGGATATGTTGTGGTACCAGTTCCACTGGGTTTTCACACTAAATTTGGGGTTCCTAGAACCAAGTGGCCCTGAGATAGAGGGCCCCAAACTCGGTTCAGAAAATTTTTTTGCTGCAGAAAAGTGCTTGACTCGAGTATAAGTCGAGGGGGGCACTTTCAGCACAAAAAAATGTGCTGAAAAACTCGACCTATACTCGAGTATATACGGAAGTTTGAATAGTTTGGTCTAAAGAGCACATCTATTTAAGGGTTGGCAGGAATGAGCCTGAGTTGATGCAATCCCAGAAGGAAGCTGTCAGTGCCAGCTGAATCGGGGCATTATTTAAATGCATGACAGCTTCTGGTAGAAAGTTGCCAGAATAGGTCAATGATGTCACAATCATTGTCGCCTCTTTGTGCAGCTGTGACCAAGCCACAGTTGATGGGGCCAACCCATTTCTTTTTGGGTTACACCAAACATGGGTTCAGACTACATGTATACCTATCCCTAGTGGGCAGACGAGTTTCCCAGGTGCTGGAAACAGTCATTTTTTTTTTCTCACAGAGCGGGATTAGATTAGGCTAGAAAGTTTGACTACTCTTGGGTGGGGATAAAATGTTTAATTCTCTGGGGCAGGGGCTAATATAAATAGTTGTGCTCTTCATACCAATCAGGGGTGGTCAGTAAGGAAGCTGTCGGTGTCAGCCAAATCTGGGACTAGTTTGGCCACATGGACGACTTCCGGTAGGAACGCTACCATTGTGGCCATAACCGGTTAATCACATCAATGATGTCACAAACATCCCCACCCATTTGTGTGTGTGTATACCTGTGACCAGGCTGCAGATTTGGCCAACATAGATGGTCTCCTTCTGGGTTCCACCAAACCTGGGTTTGCATTAAAAACAAGTTCATCCCTAGTGCTCAGACATTGCTAGGTTCTGTCCCGCCTGAGCTGTAGCTTGTGGTGATCAAGCAAGAAGTGGACCACGTTTTTGCATATCCTGGGGGACACACAAGAGTTTCCCAAGTGTTGGAAGCAAGCATTATTGCTCTCAGAGCAGGTATAGATTGGGCTAGAAGGTAGACCTCTTTGGGGTGGCAATAGAATGTAGAATTCTCCAGGGCAGGAACTAATACAAAAAAGTTTTGTTCTTCATACCACTCTACTTGGGGTGGTCGGTAAGGAAGCCATCAGTGCCAGCCTTTACGGGGGGGGGGGGGGGCAAATTTGGCCACATGGACATCTTCCGGGAAGGAAGCTGTAATTGTGCCCATATAAGCTCAGTGATCTCAATGTCACAAGCATCTCCCCCCTTTTAGCATGTGCAGCTGTGACCAAGTCATAGCTAACTGGGTCAATGCGGACAGTTTCCACCTGAGTTCTGGGGCTCAGATAAAATACCAAGCTCTTTCCTAGTGGTTGGGCATTTCCAGGTTCTGCTCCAGCTGGGCCGTAGCTTGTGTGGTGATCAAGAAGTGAATCAGGTTTCATATCCTGGGGGGCACGCAACAGTTTCCCAGTTGTTGGAAGCGATCATCATTGGGTTTTTTCCAGTTTATTTATCTCCTAAAGAAAAACGAGGCGCTGGCGCACATATGATCCCACATGTCTACAATGGTTTCAGATGGAGAATCTGGTTGGGTTTAAAGTGTTACTAAACCCAGGAGGAGCCTGCATTTACTATATCTGGTCTCCCACAGTACACAGAACTAGAATTTATTTAGTAAATATTAACTGCAAAATAACTTCTCATCAGCAGTATATAGCATGCTTGTGATTTCCGAGTGTCGGGTCGAGCGCTGGTTACAGCTTGTAAGGGGAGTTTTTATTCTCCTCTGGCTGTCCTGCATGACCCCTGACCCTCTGTCTGGACAGTGCTGATTGGCCCTGTGCTGATCACAAGCACCCTCCCAAAAAAAAACAAAAACCTCTCTAGCAATACACACCAAACTGAGCATGTGCAGAGTGCCTCCAAGGCTTTGTACTATTAGGAAGTGAATTGTGGACAGTAAAAAAAAAAAATGGGAGAATCAAAGGACAGGATCAAACAGCCTTTTTACACAATGGGGAGGATTAACCCCTTAGTCTGTATATGCAGTAAAGCATGTTCACTGTGGAGCCTGAGTTTACTGTTGTGGGTTTAGTAACACTTTTTAAGGGTGGAAGGATGAGTCCTTCAGCGGACCGTTTGCCTGTCATAAGCGCGTGGTCACCCCTTACAACATATCCGATGTCAGAATTTGTAAAATGAGCACGTACAGTAATTTGGCGGAGGAGTAGTCTTGTGCGGTACCTGGCGTACCCTTCCAGCATCATTTATTTAAATGAGGATCATTCTGTTCTGCACAAAGGACATTTTGCCTGCAGCTCCAATAGGTTGTTAATGTGATATGCCGCATGGAAATTTAAACTGGACTCTGTCTTCCTTCCCTTTGTGGTTTGCTACATTTTCCTAATCTCTGGTGTTTTTGTTTTTTTTTTTTTTTTCTTATCTTTAGGTGCTCCAGAAATTGGGGAAAGCAGACGAGACGAAAGACGAGCAGTTTGAACAATGCGTGCAAAACTTCGGCAAACAGCTGGTGAGTGCCCACGAAACGCGCTGGTTTTATACCTCTCACTTTAACCATGTGGGGAACCGCCCACCATACATGTACAGCGACAAGGCGGCCGCTCTGAGCCAGATCACGTACCTCGTGTGCAATCTGACGCTTCCGGGTCTGGGGCGCGCGCTGCCCATGACCTGCTGAGATCACACACAGCGGGAGCTCAGCAGACTCTGTCTGCTGGCACCCACTGATAACACCGGACACAGGCAGAACGACAACCTGCCCATGTAAACAAGACCATTGTGTCGGAGGGGACGGCATGGATCCAGTGTTTATGCAAAGCAAAGACGTGGATCTATACCTTCCCCTAGTCAAAGCACCCCCCCCCCCCCCCCCGGTGTGTAAGCACACAGTTAACCCCTTCCCAGTCAGTGACATTAGTAGAGTGACAGTGCATATTTTTAGTGTCACTGGTCCCCAAAAAGTGTCAGATGTCCGATTTTGTCCACCACAATATCGCAGTCCTGCAATTAGTTGCCGATCGCTGCCATTATAAAGATACATTAAAAATAATTAATTTCCCATAGTTTGTAGGAGCTATAACTGTGGGAAAGTTCCCCCAGGGTTTTTTTTTTTTTTTTTCTTAGCAGCAGGGTAAATGAATTGTAAAGAGTAAATAGATTTAGAAAAATGCATTCTTTATTGAAAAATTAGCGTACAATATTTTCATGCTAGTTAAAATATGAGCTCTGGTAGGAGAGTAAAACCATTCCAAATACAAAGGGTGCACACACAATTATACACATCACATGATAGAATGTCTGATGTATAACAATGGCTGACGCGTTTCGACCCTTGCGATTGGGGTCTTCTTCAGAGGATAGGTTTTTCCCATGCTATAGGCTTATTGGCATTTTTTTTTTTTTTTTTTTTTACCAAAAATATGTAGCTGAAAACATATTTGCCTAAATTGATAAAGACATTATATTCCAGTTTTTTTGTTTTTTTTTTATTATTATTGGGTATGTTTTTATAGCAGAAAGTTAAAAGATAAACATTTTTATATATATTTTAAATAATAATAAAATATTAAAAAATATTTCCCCCCAAATTTGCCACTTTTTTTGTTTATAGCACAAAAAATAAAAACCGCAGAGGTGATCAAATACTACCAAAAGAAAGCTCTATTTGTGGGGAAAAAAGTGCCACAAATGGGTACAGCATCGCACGACTGCGCAATTGTCGGTTAAAGTAACGCAGTGCCGCATTGCAAAAAAATGGCCTGGTCATTAAGGAGAGTAAATCTTCCGGAGGGCAAGTGGTTAAAAGGGCACATTGCCTTTCTTAGAAATACAAGTGGAAGTTCTGGTTACAGAAACGTGTAGCACATACCCAAATCCATGGCTACGCTAAAGACTTGCTCCTTACATCACACAGACAACCCAGGTGCTACCACAGCCCATCTTCACTCTCTGTCAAAAATATAAAGAATGTAAGCCGCACTCCAAAACTTGGCTCTTCTTTTTGTGTTTTAATCATTTTGTCAAAGACTGCATACAACGTCTCCACCCGAAGGCAACCTTCCTTGATGTGTTTCACCACTGCTGGCTTGCTCCCAAGCATAGGAGACTTTAAAAATGACTTCACACAATGTCTCCACCCAACAGCAACCTTCCTTTGATGCGTTTCTCCACTGCTGGCTTTCTCACAAGTATGGGGGACTTTAAAAATGTCTCCACCCAAAAGCAAACTTCCTTTGATGCGTTTCTCCACTGCTGGCTTGCTCACAAGGACGGGGGACTTCCAAAAAAGACTTGTCAATGGTTAGCTTTGGGTGGAGACATTGTGCCATGTTTCACCACTGCTGGTTTTCTCACAAGAATAGGGGACTTCTCCTATCCTCATGAGCAAGCCGGTACCAGAAAAATGCATCAAAGGAAAGTTGGTTTTGTGTTTGTTCTGTCTTTTTTGACAATTGTTAAACACGGAAAGAGCCAAAATTTGGCGTCCGGCTTATGTTGCAGAAATGTGTAGTTTTGAGTGAAGCAAACCTTTACTGGACAAGTGAACAATTTACCGGTATTGCTTCTATTGTCTAAATGTTGTAGGAACTGTGTAATGCATTGAATGCCGTATAAGTTGCATAATTCATTAAAAGGTTATATGCAGGAGTTCTATATCCTCAGTAATGTAACAAAAATGGAAATTGCCAGGAGAACCAAATACAACTTTATTCCAATAAACGTCAGAGGGACAAAAACATGGACAGTGTCGGCGACAGTAGACATGTCAGTAGGGCAGTGGATGGTGTCTTTTTTTTTTTTTTTTTTTTTTTTATATATGTATATATATTCTATTTTACAATTTTTTTTTTTAGTTGTTTTTTTTTTTTTTTCTTATAATATTATTTAAATTTATATATATATATATATATATATATATATATATATATATATATATATATATATATATATATTTTAATATAAATTAATATAAATTTTTTTTAGAGCACCCTTGTGGGGCTTTGGTGAAATAGACCCCTGATGTCTCACTTTTGAGACAGGGAAAGGGACTGGGGACAGAGACTCCGGAGTCGTTCTCTGCAGCCTCAGCTGCACTGGACAGTCAATGAACGGGAGGCGTTCTGTGCTGAGCGGCTTCCTGTTCATTCACAAAGCGAAGCATAGTAAACAGTTACTATGCTTCAGTTATGAATGAACACAGTGAGTGATTGGTACAGAAAAGGAAGGGGCCTGTAAATGACCTATGTACCGGCCTTTTCCCCACTCTCCATTCTGAATTATGGGTGGGTGACACAGAGGGGCTCGGGCAGCAGAGGGAATCTGTACTGTACGGGATGATTAGGGTGTGCCCAGGCACGCCAATGGCTACACGAGTCATCCGCCCTTAGTCAAGATGGCTGCAGTCAGGAATGCTACAGGGGTTTATAGTTTTTCAAAAAGGTTTCTTAACAAAATAAAGCATAGAGACATGGATGGATGGGGGGAGTTTGTGTTGAGTATTCAAAATAAATTAAGCCGTGTTTTCCGTCTCAGTGATCAGATACAGTTTTTAGTTCCGCTTTAAAGGGAAGTGTTACTTTTGTACAGTAAGAGAATTACAACATTCGACCTAGAAAGCAGAATATTGCATACAGAACAAGAATTGGCTCATGGTAAAAATTGACACTGGGTCCTCCACCAGCCGCAGAAGGTCCAAAGACTACTTAGCAGTTGTATAGACTGTCAGCTCTTTGGCTCAGCAAAGTCCAGGCTCTCCTGTGGGGGGGTGGCTGTGCTTTTCCCCCATGCGCCTTGTTGCCGAAATGATCCAAACTGGTCATGCATGCTGCTGTTCCGGAGGTCCCGGGCCGATACCACCGAGTCTGTTATTACACAAGGGTATAAATATTCGATGGCACTTATGTTAAAGCTCAATTGAACTTTCAGTGTCACTTGCAGCCCAATTAAAGTAGTGTTCACCCGTAATTTAATTTTTTTTTAAACACTGTAGCTGCTGACTTTTAATAATGACACTTGCCTGTCCAGGGAGCCCCCCCCCCCCCCCCCTCCCAGGCTGTTCCGTCCATCGGATCGGGTGCAGACACCACCATTTTAACTAAGGGAAACTGGCAGTGGAGCCTGGCGGCTTCACTGCCCGTTTCCTACTGCGCATGCTCGAGTTGTGCGGCGCTTTATGAATGGGCAGCTGTCTTCTGGGACACACACAGGTCCTAGAAGACTGTGGGGGGGGGGGGGGGGGCGCGCCTCACCGCACAAAAAGGATATGACTTCCTGCGCCGTGGACCGAAAGTACAGGCTGTACGTCATAAAAAGGTATGTTAGAAGAAAAAAAAAAATGTAATATCCAAAAACGAGGGGTGGTCTTTTGTTTAAGACCACCTCTCAAAAGTGGGTGGAACTCCTTTTTAAACTTTAAAAATTCTTTCTAGGTGCATGAAAACCTGTGCAAAGTCTTACAATTCCTCCTCTTTCTGAACAGAAAAGCCTGTCTCCTGCCAGCATGCTGCAGAGAAAGGCCCTTGCGTTCTGTGTGGAAGCAGTGGTCTCTCTGTAGAGGTCTGACCTGCCCCCTGCCAAGTCGAGAATAAGAGTTCTTCAATTGGCAGGGAGCATGATCTTCTCATTTACGATATCCGGGTATCCTATATGATCGCTATGATTGGTCATAGTGATCACTAGACATGTGCAGTTCGTTTTTTGTTCCGAATTGAAATTCGGACACTTTTTTTTTTTTTTTTTTTTTGTTTTTTTGTTTTTGGAAATTTTGATGTATCCGAATTTCCGAATTACGATAGTACCGAATTTAAACGAATCCGAAATAATGAAGAAAAAATAAATTTTGGATGAAGTTCGAATTTTGAATCCAATTCTTAAATAGTTTTCGAATTCATAAAGTTGAAAATTTTTGTTTTCCAATTTCCAAAGAGAATAAAAGAGAATAGAAAATAAAGGAATGGAATAGAAAAGAATATAATGGAGTAAAACAGAACAAAATAGTTTCTATTCTATTATTTGTTCTGTTTTACTCCATTATATTCAATTTTTATTTTCTGTTATATTCTTTTCTATTCTGTTAGTTTCTATTCTAATAGAATAGAAAAGCGAGAATATAACCTTCTGGAATTCGAATTTAAAAAACAAAAAAAAAATTGAATTCAGAAAAGAATAGGAAAGGAAAGAATAGACTATATAATAGATTTAGAAAAGAATAAAAAAAAAAAAAAAAAAAAAGATGGAATAGAAAAGAATATTACCATTTCCAAAATTCTAATTTCTAATCCAGTTAGAAAAATATACTTCAGCTTAGTCGGCTCCCGCTGAGCTCTCTCTAGCTGAGTATCTGGGGCACTGATCAGCCTCCAGCCACACGCCGCCTCCTGTTCACTCTTCAGCAGCGATAAGAAATTCTCCTATTCATGTCCAACCTAGGAGAAGAAATATGGGCACATGAATTGGGATGGCCGAGCCGTCACCGTTCTTAAAGCCGAAGTTTAATCTGTTTTTTTTTTTGCCTTTTACCGTGTCCTTCCTTCTTTTTTTTTTTTTTTTTTTTTTTCTTCCCTCTTCATCAACATTCCAATGTAATTTTTCAAGTAAAATCTTTCTATTTTCATGACCTTATTTTAGAACCACTGGATCTCTGTGCACCTCTATGCAATGCAGGAAGATCGTGGCTGGTGGGAGGGGTTGGTGGGGTGCTGCACAAAGCTTCTTGATACCATCACAGCACCCTGCTTCAGCAGCGGCCGGTCCATAAGGGCACAGGGGCGCCGCCCCCCAATCTCTATGATTTCATCACCGGATTTCATAGAGCTCTACGAGGGTGTTTTTTATTAATTTATTTATATATATATATATATATATATATATATATATATATATATATATATATATATAATTTTTTATTTTTTTTTTCAGCATACCATTTAGAGCTGGAGGCTCTAATTGGCTTCAAAAAGGTTGGCTCGGGGGGGGGGGGGGGGGGGGGCATGTGTGGTGGGCAGGGCACTGCGCTCAGAGCTCCGAGCCCACCCACTTGGGACATTAAAATTTTTGCTATTGTCTTCCTGCTTATCCTCCCCGGCCAATCAGGACAGGAAGCAGGTCCTAAGACCGGAAGGAGAAGCGACAGGACTGGCTGGGAGAAGCCACCAAAGCCGCGCGCGGCCTGGTAAGTGCGGGGATGGCGAGCACGCAGGAGTCGGGGCGACTGGTTTGTTTGTTGAGCCCCCCCCCCCAAAAAAATGGAGCATCAGCCGCCACTGCTCTAAAGTCCTCAGTCCTGCTGCAAGCAGTTGAATTGGCTTCCATGCACCGCTGCACTGCTGATTTGGCATTCTACAGTTTTTTAGTAAATCATTCGTCCTATGTTTTTTATTATTATTTTGCCCTGACATACACTTGAAAAGACGACGAACTCTGTGAATTAATGACCTGAGCATAAAATGAGACCTTGTATGGGTGTCTCGTACACAACCGGCGACCGCAAATCCCCCCCAGAAGACCTTCCAAGACTGAATTGCAAGAACATCAGAATGTTAACCACTTCAAGACGAGGATACACATACATGCGGACTTGTGTTTTGACTCTCGCCGAGAGGCCCGAGTCTTTTATATACGATCATTAACCCGGGACGTCTGGTTCAGGAATCACCTGATCAAGGGGAAAGGCTCTGATTGGCTATCACAGTGATCAGTCACTGTACAGCCTGCCCCTGTCTTTGTTTTCTCCTCTTGAATAGAGGAAAAGTTACATTGAATCTTTTGCATCTATTTCTCTTTCGCTAGCTCTTGGCAACCGCCGAACTAGGAAAATAAGTCATGATTTTGACATTTTCATACCGGAGTTATGGCTGCAGCTAGATGCCATAACACTGGTATTAAAAAAAATTTCTTCAGGCGCCGGTATTTCCAATAAAAGTCACCCGAGCAGCTGATTAGCCTCTGGATCACTTTTAGAAGCGGTGGGAGGGGTTCCCCCTCTGCCGTTTTCTGGTGGTTCTTGGGCTTACCTGGCTGATCACGAAGCCCGAGATCCGATCTGGAGCTGGCGGCGGTTGGCCACCCATCTCTATGGCCTAGGAGGACCGGAGCGACGTCACGACGTCCCTTCTGGTTCACGGCCAATGCAAGTAGGCTTTTTTTTTTTTTTTTTTTCTAATGCTTTCCATTTTAGAGAAGAGATGAGGGGTAATCCTGACTCCAGATATCTTCATAAAGAGGACTTGTCATGCTTTATTATTGTCACAAGGGATGTTTATATTTCTTGTGATGGCAATAAAAGTGATCTAAGTGAAGCGTGAATGGAGTCTAACGGGCATTGCCTTTGTCCATGCCAGCGAGCGTTTGCCTGTGACTGGGCCGGCGAGAGCGTTTGCCTGTGACTGGGCCGGCGAGAGCGTTTGCCTGTGACTGGACCGGCGAGAGCGTTTGCCTGTGACTGGACCGGGCGAGAGGGTTTGCCTTTTGACCGGGCGAGAGGGTTTGCCTTTTGACCGGGCGAGAGGGTTTGCCTTTTGACCGGGCGAGAGGGTTTGCCTTTTGACCGGGCGAGAGGGTTTGCCTTTTGACCGGGCGAGAGGGTTTGCCTTTTGACCGGGCGAGAGGGTTTGCCTTTTACGTTAACCCCTGAGTGCAGTATCGGCTATAATGACTTGCCAATGTTTGCTCTGTAATTAGTACTTGGAGCAGGGCTTTTTGATGTCATGTGCTAAGTCTGGCTGGCTCTTCAGTCCCTGGTTTATAAAGCTCCGGTGCTGGAATGTGCTTTGTCCTGCTCAGTCAAGACTCTGTGCAGGAAGTCGGTATGTGGTCTGTAGAAGGGAAAACATCCTCCAGGATAGATCTATAGACATGACTCGACCTCAGAAAACAGACAGATGCTGAGTGAGCAGAACGTGGAGAAGATCATCTGGTGTGCTCCTTCTGCAAATCTGATGAACGTTGTGAAATAGAATTCCGAATGTCACCAGAGCAAAACAAAGACGTTGAAGATTCCTCCGGTCACAGCAGCTGGAGGTAAAAGATCAGCCCTGAAAATCCATAAGATGTGTGGGTAATCTTATCTGGTCCTGATTAACGCCTGGTAGAAAGTGGAATTTTGAACATGCTTTTGGGGGAAGAGATGTCACAAATCATAAAACATGATAGCTAATGGGAAACAGTCCTGTTTGGGACGAACACATAAAGCACATGGTGGCCACTGTACTGTATGCTCTGGTGCTGCCCCGTCGGTCTTCAGGGGCCCCTTTTGCTTGCATATGAAGTTCCAGGTACACATACGCAAATAGGACCAACATCTGAAGATTCGGACAAGTTCAACGTGGTGGGGTCACTGGCAATGACGGTAATGGCATTTAGCTTCATAGCCTCGAAAAAAGTGTCCCCATCTTAAACTATAGGTGAAGCTGGGTTTCTTGGATGCCTCTCATGGGCAGAATGGGGCATGCCTCAGTCTCTGGCCAAGTGCTTTTTCCTCCATGGGGTTGTGGAGTCGCCTTTACTTACATCTTGATGGCAGGTCTAGGACTAGTAATGTTGCTAAAGACCGCCTCCATGCTAAAACGGTGGCTTAAGAGTTTGACCATGTCCATCCCAGCAAAGGGTCCCAGACAACGGGGAAAGGCGCTTGCAGAGCCAGGACTAGTGTAATACTTGAAGTGGACCTCTTAGGAGCTGTACAAATATTTTTGCATGCAATAGGCTACTGGGCAATGGCAACATGAATGTAAAAGCTAAAGTCATTTTTACATCATTTTACGGTGATGAACAAAGTGGCTCGGGTGTGGTAAGACCAAGTAATAATAAAAACAAAATTGAATTAGGACAACTAGGTTTTTCCTAGTAATACATTTTTAGTTCTGGTGAAAACGCAAATGTAATCTACATTTGGCCAAATAAAAAAGGATTTATTTTTGTTTAGGATGCTTGGTGTATCATTCTCTTCTTGGAAGAACTATCTGTATGTTTGTGCCGTCCTTTCTTGTGTATTATCTAGAGTGAGTCATTGTTGCTGAGATTCGGTGACGTTCTCAGCCCCCATATTTTGCAATCTCTTCTGCGAAGATTAAAAAAAAGCAAACAAAAGACCAGCGTCTCGGCCGTGAATGAACCGCATGTAATACCTTGACTCTGCGCCAGAGGTGGGGCCAGCTGAGATGAATACTGAAAGCCTCCACCACCACTCCTCATTCCATGTTTCTGATGTTTGTAGGATGATATCTTGGCCTTGTAGCATGCTTGGCCTTGAAGACCTGAGCTGATAAGAAACATCTGTGCTGGAGAAGATGCAGACCCTGGAGAAGATACAGACTCTGAACTTTCTCCTGTATGATCATTAACCAGTTACTCGCCACTCTTCGGGGTTCCGAAAATAGATTTCTGAAAGTGTGAAAAGTATGTGTGTGTAATAAGAATTTGTGCTCATAAGTTTACATACCCTGGCAGAGTTTGATTTTCTTGGCCATTTTTCAGAGCATATGAATGATAACACAACATTTCTTTCACTCATGGTTAGTGTTCGGCTGAAGCCATTTATTATCAATCAACTGTGTTTACTCTTTTTAAATCATATTGGCAACAGAAACTACCCAAATGACCCTGATCAAAAGTTTACATTTTGCTTAATACCGTGTATTGCCCCCCTTTAACATCAATGACAGCTTGAAGTCTTTTGTGGTATTTGTGGATGAGGCTCTTTATCTTCTCAGATGGTAAAGCTGCCCATTCCTCTTGGCAAAAAGCCTCCAGTTCCTGTAAATTCTTGGGCTGTCTTGCATGAACGGCACGTTTGAGATCTCCCCAGAGGGGCTCAATGATATTGAGGTCGGGAGACTGAGATGGCCCCTCCAGAACCTTCACTTTATTCTGCTGTAGCCAATGACAGGTGGACTTGGCCTTGTGTTTTGGATCATTGTCATGTTGGAATGTCCAAGTACGTCCCATGCGCAGCTTCCTGGTTGAATGCAAATCTTCCTCCAGTATTTTCTGATAACATACTGCATTCATCTTGCCATCAATTTTGACCAAATTTCCAGTGCCTTTTGTAGCTCGCACATCCCCAAAACATCAGCGATCCACCTCCGTGTTTCACAGTAGGTATGGTGTACCTTTCATCATAGGCCTTGTTGACTCCTCTCTAAATGTAGCGTTTATGGTTGTGGCCAAAAAAGCTAAATTTTGGTCTCATCACTCCAAATGACTTTGTGCCAGAAGGTTTGAGGCTTGTCTCTGTGCTGTTTGGTGTATTGTAAGCGGGATACTTTGTGGCATTTGCGTAGTAATGGCTTTCTTCTGGCGACTCGACCATGCAGCCCATCTTTATTAGAGTGCCTCCTTATTGTACATCTTGATACAGCCACACCACATGTTTTCAGAGAGTCCTGTATTTCACCTGAAGTTATTTGTGGGTTTTTCTTTACATCCCGAACAATTTTCTTGGCAGTTGTGGCTGAAATTTTAGTTGAGATATGTATGTATATATGTGTGTGTGTAGATAGATAGATAGTGTGTGTGTATAGATATAATTTTTACTTTATACAGTTTATACTTCTTTTTTTTTTTTTTTTTTTTTGCCTCACAACTGTAACTACATTACATGGCAAAACATTGTTGGACACTTGACTAGAACATCTACAATAACTTGTTGGACATCCAATTCCGAAACAATGGGCATTAATATGGAGTTACCCGGTCCTCCTTAGCTGTTTTAACCGTCTTCGTTTTACGGGGAAGACTAGCCACAAGATTTTGGGGTGTGCCTGTGGGAATTTGTGCCCATCTGTGAGGTCAGGTACTGATCTTGGATGAGAAGACCTGGCTTGCAATTGGCATTACATTTCATCTCGGGGGCCTTCGGTAGGGTTGAGGTGCAGGCCATTATAGTTCCACCACACAAAGTTCATCAAACCATGTCTTTATGGAGATTTTTAAGACTGGGCTCATTCCAATTGATCCTAAGGATGTTTAGTAGGGTTAAGGTCAGGGCTCTGTGCATAACACTGGAGTTCCTCCTTAACCAACTTCTCCATAAAGACATGGTTTGAGGAGTTTGGGTGAACAGCTGGCTCATTCGAATTCATTTCAAAGGTGTTCAGTAGGGTTGAAGTCAGGGCCCTGAAGACCACTGGAGTTCCTCCACACGAAACCATGTCTTTATGGAGAGGGCAGGGCTCTGTGCAGGCCATTCAAGTTCCAAAGCACCAAATGCATTCAACCATGTCTTTATGGCGATGTTGGATGAGAAGACCTGGATCATTCCATTTCATCACAGAAGTATTCAGTAGGAATGATAGGGGGGCTCAGTCCATCATTCAAGC
The DNA here is from genome assembly GCA_037952835.1 of Lithobates septentrionalis. Classification (NCBI taxonomy): domain Eukaryota; kingdom Metazoa; phylum Chordata; class Amphibia; order Anura; family Ranidae; genus Lithobates; species Lithobates septentrionalis. Next base: position 25,134 of record JBBDGP010002487.1, read on the forward strand.
TCAGTCATAGCATTCAATATATATACTTTTTTTTTTTTTTTTTTTTTATTTATTTTTACTGTTCGCTTATTTTTTTTATCTCACAAAAGTGAGTACACCCCTCACATTTTTGTAAATATTTTATTATATCCTTTCATGTGACAACACTGAAGAAATAACACTTTGCTACAATGTAAAGTAGTGAGTGTACAGCTTGTATAACAGTGTAAATTTGCTGTCCCATCAAAATAACGAAACGCACAGCCATTAATGTCTAAACCGCTGGCAACAAAAGTCAGTACACCCCTAAGTGAAAATGTCCAAATTGGGCGCAAAATGTCTATTTTGTGTGGCCACCATTATTTTCCAGCACTGCCTTAACACTCTTGGGCATGGAGGTCACCAGAGCTTCACAGGTTGTCACTGGAGTCCTCTTCCCCTCCTCCATGATGACATCACAGAGCTGGTGGATGTTAGAGACCTTGCGCTCCTCCACCTTCCGTTTTGAGGATGCCCCACAGATGATCAATAGGGTTTAGGTCTGGAGACATGCTTGGCCAGTCCATCACCTTTACCCTCAGCTTCTTTAGCATACTGTATACTGTATGTATCTTAAAGGTTTAAAAATATTAACAAAGAAAAAGTTTTAATTGTTTATAAAATAGAAGTGAAAATAATTAAATTGAGAATAAGGCGTTAATTAAGGCTAATTCGAGTAAATTAAGTGTTAATAAGGGGTTATAAGGAACAAATATTAATTTGTAGATGGACGTTCATCCCTTTGATCTGTAGATGAATAAACCGATATAAAAAAACATCGTTCCTTTTTATATCTTTCTGTTACAGCTGCTGAGCAATGTTTATAAATACTGCCTGGCTGCTGCTTTTTTTTTTTTTTTTTTTTTTTTGACAGCTCCAATTGCTGTGACTTCATTTTTAGACTTCAGCTTTCAGCAGGGGAACCCCGCTGACAGCTGAATGAGTCATTGGTTGTTGAGGACATGGTGGCCCCGCTCCATAACAACCAATAATTAGCGTCTTATTTTATTTATTTATTTTTTTTTTACATTGCAGCTGTCAGTGGGGGAATCCCGCTGACAGCTGAAAGAAGGGAGCCTGCAAGTAGGTGTTTCAGGTATCGGAGCATTTGCACGAGTACCTATACTTGTGCAAATGCTTAGTATCGGTGCAACCCTACTAGTAATGTTTCTCATTGGTATTCTTTAAACATGAGAGAGGGAGAGGAGATATATATATTCCAGTCTATAGCAACCAGAAGTTTCTGGAGTACAACAGGAAATGGAAACAAGAGATTGTGGCAGACAAGATCTCCACTTTTGTTCTGTACCATTGTTTGAAAGCCGTATAATTTACAGGGTGGGCGGTGACTGGCAATTTTAGGCTTCCCATATGGTCTACAGATCTATACATCAGGGTGGAGAATGCGGGTGTGGGGGTTTGGGTGCAGGAGGAGACAATGCAGAGCTATAACAGAACTTGTAACTGTGTGATTCAGCAGGCTGAGAAGAGACAAGTGATTTATTTAATGATCAGGTGCTCCTAGGCATAGATCCGTGTTCCTGGAAGTTGTCTTCCTAGAGAGATCTGTGCTTGTTTTTTCCCTTCCCACTCACCAGCTGTTTCCATGTTTTTTATGAATTTTTAATTTTTTTTCCCCATCACAAACCTAAATCTGGCCATACACTAAAACATATATTTTTTTTATTTTATTGAAAATTTTTATAACACAACATATACCAAAAAAAATTATATATAATAAATCTCTCTCTCTCTCTCTCTCTCTCTCTCTCTCTCTCTCTCTCTCTCTCTCTCTCTCTCTCTCTCTCTCTCTCTCTCTCTCTCTCTCTCTCTCTCTCTCTCTCTCTCTCTCTCTCTCTCTCTCTCTCTCTCTCTCTCTCTCTCTCTCTCTCTCTCTCTCTCTCTCTCCCCTGCACGATTTTTTTGTTTGGATTAAAAAGTTCACGATTCTCCCACAATTCTCGCGGCGTAAAATCTTTCACATTATACCAAAAAAAAAAAGGCTAACTTTACTGGTTAGTGTTTATTTTTTTATTTTTTTTAATTGATTAAAGTAGTTTTTTTCCAAAAAAATTGCATTTGAAAGACCGCTGTGCAAATGCAGTGTGACATAAAATATTGCAACAACCACCATTTTATTCTCTAGGGTGTCTACTAAAAAAAATTTTTATATATATATATAATTTGTGTGTGGGTTCTAAGTATTTATTATTTATTTCAGGTACTTATATAGTGCTGTCAATTTGCGCAGCGCTTTACATATACTGTACATTGTACATTCACATCAGTCCCTACCCTCAAGGAGCTTACAATCTAAGGTCCCTAACTCACATTCATACATACTAGGGCCAATTTAGACAGAAGCCAATTAACCTCCCAGCATGTCTTTGGAGTGTGGGAGGAAACCGGAGTAATTTTCTAGCAAAAAAATGTTTAAAGCGGCGTTCCGGCAAAAATTATACTTTCTAAATAAAAATACCCCTATAATACACAAGCTTAATGTATTCTAGTAAAGTTAGTCTGTAAACTAAGGTCTGTTTTTTTTAGTTTATAGCAGTAGTTTGTTATTTTATAAACTTACAGCAGGCCGTGGCCATCTTAAGTGTGGGCATCTGAAGCCAGACTGTATTTCTTCCTGGATCTCATCCTTGCAGATCTCGCACATGCTCAGTGCAGCACAAGCAGTGTAATAGGTTTCAGGTCAGGTTTCCATAGCAACGGCAGTGTCAGAGGAAGTTGCCGCCCCTTCCCAGGGGGCATTGCAAACAGGAAATGATGCGATGGGCCACGGCCAGGGAGGAGGAAGTGAAAAATGAATACAGCAGATATACAGTAGGTGCTGAGAAAAAAAATAAAAAAATATCCAATTCGTTTACAGTGCACAGTTTAGTGAGGGATGCTGAAGAGTTGTAAAAGTGGGTGGAACTCCACTTTAACTTGAAACCAACAAATGTCAGAAAAAGGTTTAGTGTTTAAGTGGTTTAAACTTTTTTTACTTACACGCAAAGTCTATTCCATTGACAAATTGTTACAATGTTTATACTTAAGTTCAACTGATAAAGAATGTTCTAATTCTTAGCAGACTGCCCAGTTTTTCTCTTCCTTTCTTTTGAGGACTGTGGCTTCAGAAGAGCAGAGAATTCTTTGCATAGAACAGGGGTGTCAAACTCCATTTCATTGTGGGCCGCATCAGCATTATTGTCCTCAAAAGGGCCGGTTGTACCTGTAAGATTAGATGTCCAGCGCATCCCCTCCCCTTACATTAGATGTCAAGAGCCACCACACCATCAGAAGTTGAGTCCCCTACTCTCCCTAACATCACAGTGCACCCCCTTTCCTTATGCTGCTGCTGGGAAGAAGCTGGATGCATTGCTTGAAAGCAGAAAGTAAGGGTCTGGAGGAGGACCAGAGGAGGGCTGGAGCTCTCCTGCAGCTGCAGGAGAGGTGTGAGGGTCACATGAAATGACCTGGAGGGCCGGATTCGGTCCGTGGGCCTTGTGTTTGACACCTGTGGCATAGAAAGAATTGTGAAACACTTTAGTCAAGATCGCGATAACGATTCTTGACGATTAATTGTGCAGCTCTAATAAATATATAGATATATATACGCACACACATTTTCCCTTCCGTTATAAATCAATCCTCCTGCCATATATTGTAAATAAGGTCTATTTTCTCCCTACCATATATCCAAGCAATCATAACCCCTTGCTCAATACCGTACTCATTTAGTCTAACCACGATGTCCAGATAGAATCAAACCTCTTAGATGAATTTCTTAGAGTGACTCTCATAGTCCCTGTGGGAGACGGGTGTATATAGAAGAGGGGGGTGTATATAGGAGAGTCATGTAGTGTCTGCTTCCTCCCAGTATCTGTGTAGAGTAGCTGTATGGGGCAGTCGGTGGGTCGGTAGGTGTCGGTGTGAGTTGCTCTCCTCCAGTGCCGGGTATGGCAGAGGTGGGAGAGGAGGACATGGCTCACCAGCAGTCGCAGTCGGCACCCAGCTTGGACACCCTGGCGGTCCCGGAGGTGGACAGCGGACACAGCGGAGACTCCCGGCCAATCGGGTCTCAGGACCAGCTTCCGGATTGGCTGGGAGGAGAAGCAGGAAGACCATAGCAAATATTAATTTGCCCCGGGCTCACCGTTTTTTTTAAGCCAATTAGAGCCTCTGGCTCTAACCATGTGCTTCAAAAAAAAACAAAAAACCTCATTTGAAATCCATGCATCCGGCACCCTGCATGTAATTTAGGGGCCAGCGCATGGATTAGGGGTGGGGGGTGACGCCCCTGCACCCCCTAATGGAGCGGCCACCACTGCTCTCATAAATGCATTTGAGATCAAATATCTAATCAGATATAGTCGGAGGATGTGGGGAAGTCCAATTAAGAGCAATTTGTCTCCGAGCCACAAAAGCGCACATATAACAGTAACTCTGCATTGGTGGCTTGAGCACTGGGCTGTCAAGGTAACCCAGTAAACATATTAAGGGATCCACCGAAAGGTTCAAATCTAAGATCCCCTTAAGTGTGCCCACAACCTCCGCCCAATGCCTCCCTGGAGTTTTGGGCAATGCCACAGTTTTCTAAGAGGGGGGTGGGAGTTAGGGCAGAAAGGGCATGTGCCTGGGGCAAAACAAAAGCAAAGCTTTTCCCAACTCAACTTAACGACCAGCCTGCAACCAACCAAATTATCCTGTCTAACAGTATGCATTGCACACTCTAACAGTATGCATTGCACACATTTGCAAAGAAATGCTTAGGCTACAGAGTTCCGCAAGGCACCCCAGTATTTTCTGCAGTCCTAACTCTAAATTTTGAGAGCCTCCATAGCAGTGGCGTCGCTATGGGGGGGCAGGGGGTGCAGCCCACACCGGGTGACACCCGCCAGAGGGGTCAATCTTTCCATTCTTCACCAAGGATGTCATGAGCTGACCACCGTTGGATTCTATGGGGGGAGATTTAGTGTCCCATCATTGTTAGAGAAATGGTGCCTCTCGTCAGTGGAGGAATAGTGCCCCATCATTGGTGTCACTGGGAGGAATAATGTCCTGTCACTGGGAGAAATAATGTCCTGTCACTGGGAGGAATAATGTCCCATCACTGGGAGGCAAAGCGTCCCATCATTGGTGTTGCTGGTAGGAATATTGCCCCATCGTTGGTGTCACTGGGAGGAATAGTGTCCCATCATTGGTGTCACTGGGAGGAATAATGTCCCATCACTGGGATGCAAAGCGTCCCATCATTTGTCAGTGGGAGAAAAAGCGTCTCATCATTGGTGTCGCTGGGAGGAATATTGCCCCATTGTTGGTGTCACTGGGAGGAATAGTGTCCCATCATTGGTGTCACTGGGAGGAATAGTGCCCCAAGGGCTTGATAAATGCAATTAAAGGGCCTCATTGATACTTTTTTTAATCTTATACCCGGACGGGGGATTTACTAAAACTGGAGCACTCAGAACCTGGTGCAGCTGTGCATGGTAGCCAATCGGCTTCCAACTTCAGCTTGTTCAATTAAGCTTTGACAATAAAACCTGGAAGCTGATTGGGTTTCTATGCAGAGCTGCACCAGACTCTCCGGTTTTAGTAAATCTTCCCTGGTGATTGGTCCCTATACTTCACCAAGCTGTACCTGGAGAAAAAAAAAACTCATTGTCCCTGAGCAGGGAAGTACCTTTCCTGCTGTATGGATACTGAGGGATGGGAGGGGGTGTTTTTTATTGAATTATGTTTTGTAAGGGTCACTTGTCCTTTAAAACATTTTATATCTTACATTTTTTTTAAACATGAGTTATCTTATTGTGTATTTGTTTTTTATGCTGGTTTCTATAGTGTATATGTAGGGCATGCTCTGTGACAGCGGCTGCCTTTTGATTTGTTTCCATTCGGTGAAGTGCTGTCCTCACAGATCAGGCACACATTTTGTTCATTATGGGATTTTGAGTGGCGAAACTGAAATATTTCACAGAGGCTCACAAATGTTGTTTTTCACTATATAAAATTTCCATGCGTACCTGATGACTTGTTCATTTTCTTTAACAGACAGAAGGCAGCAAACTTCAGAAGGACCTCCGGACGTACCTGGCATCTGTAAAAGGTAACAATGATTCTTGGCTATAGAGAAAAATTTTTTTTGTTATATATACGGTATATATAGAGAGAGAGAGGGATATCGAGAGAGAGAGAGAGGGATATCGAGAGAGAGAGAGAGGGATATCGAGAGAGAGAGAGGGGGATATCGAGAGAGGGATATCGAGAGAGAGAGAGAGGGATATCGAGAGAGAGAGAGAGGGATATCGAGAGAGAGAGAGAGGGATATCGAGAGAGAGAGAGAGGGATATCGAGAGAGAGAGAGAGGGATATCGAGAGAGAGAGAGAGGGATATCGAGAGAGAGAGAGGGATATCGAGAGAGAGAGAGGGATATCGAGAGAGAGAGAGGGATATCGAGAGAGAGAGAGGGATATCGAGAGAGAGAGAGAGAGGGATATCGAGAGAGAGAGAGAGAGGGATATCGAGAGAGAGAGGGATATCGAGAGAGAGAGAGGGATATCGAGAGAGAGAGAGGGATATCGAGAGAGAGAGAGAGAGGGATATCGAGAGAGAGAGAGAGAGGGATATCGAGAGAGAGAGAGGGATATCGAGATAGAGAGAGGGATATCGAGAGAGAGAGAGGGATATCGAGAGAGAGAGAGAGAGAGGGATATCGAGAGAGAGAGAGAGAGGGATATCGAGAGAGAGAGGGATATCGAGAGAGAGAGGGATATCGAGAGAGAGAGGGATATCGAGAGAGAGAGAGGGATATCGAGAGAGAGAGAGGGATATCGAGAGAGAGAGAGGGATATCGAGAGAGAGGGATATCGAGAGAGAGAGGGATATCGAGAGAGAGGGATATCGAGAGAGAGAGAGGGATATCGAGAGAGAGAGAGGGATATCGAGAGAGAGAGAGGGATATCGAGAGAGAGAGAGGGATATCGAGAGAGAGAGAGGGATATCGAGAGAGAGAGAGGGATATCGAGAGAGAGAGAGGGATATCGAGAGAGATATCGAGAGAGAGAGAGAGGGATATCGAGAGAGATATCGAGAGAGAGAGAGAGGGATATCGAGAGGGATATCGAGAGAGAGAGAGAGGGATATCGAGAGAGAGAGAGAGGGATATCGAGAGAGAGAGAGGGATATCGAGAGAGAGAGAGGGATATCGAGAGAGAGAGAGAGAGAGGGATATCGAGAGAGAGAGAGAGGGATATCGAGAGAGAGAGAGGGATATCGAGAGAGAGAGGGATATCGAGAGAGAGAGAGGGATATCGAGAGAGAGAGAGGGATATCGAGAGAGAGAGAGGGATATCGAGAGAGAGAGAGGGATATCGAGAGAGAGAGAGGGATATCGAGAGAGAGAGAGGGATATCGAGAGAGAGAGAGGGATATCGAGAGAGAGAGAGGGATATCGAGAGAGAGAGAGGGATATCGAGAGAGAGAGAGGGATATCGAGAGAGAGAGAGGGATATCGAGAGAGAGAGAGGGATATCGAGAGAGAGAGAGGGATATCGAGAGAGAGAGAGGGGGATATCGAGAGAGGGATATCGAGAGAGAGAGAGAGAGAGGGATATCGAGAGAGAGATATCGAGAGAGAGAGAGGGATATCGAGAGAGAGAGAGAGGGATATCGAGAGAGAGAGAGGGATATCGAGAGAGAGAGAGGGATATCGAGAGAGAGAGAGGGATATCGAGAGAGAGAGAGGGGGATATCGAGAGAGGGATATCGAGAGAGAGAGAGAGAGAGGGATATCGAGAGAGAGATATCGAGAGAGAGAGAGAGATATCGAGAGAGAGAGAGGGATATCGAGAGAGAGAGAGGGATATCGAGAGAGAGAGAGAGGGATATCGAGAGAGAGAGAGAGGGATATCGAGAGAGAGAGAGAGGGATATCGAGAGAGAGAGAGAGGGATATCGAGAGAGAGAGAGAGGGATATCGAGAGAGAGAGAGAGGGATATCGAGAGAGAGAGAGAGGGATATCGAGAGAGAGAGAGAGGGATATCGAGAGAGAGAGAGAGGGATATCGAGAGAGAGAGAGAGGGATATCGAGAGAGAGAGAGAGGGATATCGAGAGAGAGAGAGAGGGATATCGAGAGAGAGAGAGAGGGATATCGAGAGAGAGAGAGAGGGATATCGAGAGAGAGAGAGGGATATCGAGAGAGAGAGAGGGATATCGAGAGAGAGAGGGATATCGAGAGGGATATCGAGAGAGAGAGAGAGGGATATCGAGAGAGAGAGAGAGAGAGGGATATCGAGAGAGAGAGAGGGATATCGAGAGAGAGAGAGGGATATCGAGAGAGAGAGAGGGATATCGAGAGAGAGAGAGGGATATCGAGAGAGAGAGAGGGATATCGAGAGAGAGAGAGAGGGATATCGAGAGAGAGAGAGAGGGATATCGAGAGAGAGAGAGAGGGATATCGAGAGAGAGAGAGAGGGATATCGAGAGAGAGAGAGAGGGATATCGAGAGAGAGAGAGGGATATCGAGAGAGAGAGAGAGGGATATCGAGAGAGAGAGAGAGGGATATCGAGAGAGAGAGAGGGGGATATCGAGAGAGAGAGAGGGATATCGAGAGAGAGAGAGGGATATCAAGAGAGAGAGAGAGGGATATCAAGAGAGAGAGAGGGGGATATCAAGAGAGGGGGATATCAAGAGAGAGGGATATCGAGAGAGAGAGAGGGATATCGAGAGAGAGAGAGGGATATCGAGAGAGAGAGAGAGGGATATCGAGAGAGAGAGAGAGGGATATCGAGAGAGAGAGAGGGATATCGAGAGAGAGAGAGGGATATCGAGAGAGAGAGAGGGATATCGAGAGAGAGAGAGGGATATCGAGAGAGAGAGAGGGATATCGAGAGAGAGAGAGGGATATCGAGAGAGAGAGAGGGATATCGAGAGAGAGAGAGGGATATCGAGAGAGAGAGAGGGATATCGAGAGAGAGAGAGGGGATATCGAGAGAGGGATATCGAGAGAGAGAGAGGGATATCGAGAGAGAGAGAGGGATATCGAGAGAGAGAGAGGGATATCGAGAGAGAGAGAGGGATATCGAGAGAGAGAGAGGGATATCGAGAGAGAGAGAGAGAGAGAGAGAGGGATATCGAGAGAGAGAGAGACTCTGTATTCTCAGTGAGATGAAAACAAAATGGCTGAGTCAGCTTCTTTCTTATGGAGTGTTGCTGAAGTGCATCCCAAGCTACCTGCCCTTTCATTCCTTGTCCGTATTCTGATTAACATTTGAAATCTCACGAGGAGTCAGAGGATTCACCTGCCAAGAATGACCTAATCCCTAAACACAACTATTTTCTGCCTTCTCAGTGATGTCATGGGTCGCTTTAAATTGATAGGCTGTATTCTCAGTAATGTCACCAAGCGTGTAGTGAATGGATCCAGCCCATCAGTGATGTAATTGGTCCCTGATGAATGGATAAGCTGCATTCTCAGTGACATCACTGGTCTCTAGTGTATCGGCTGCATCCTAATTGATGTCACCCAGTCTGTAGTCATTTCCTCTCGTTCAACCCCACTGGCTTGGTTCACACTGCCACGACTTGGGATCTGATTTGTGAGACTCCCAAGTCGCGTAACATGTGAAATCCCATTTTAGTCTTGATTAGCACTACTGAAGTCGCTCCGACTTTAGAAAAGGTTCCTGTGCTACTTCAAGGTGACTTTTATCAGACTTGTGCCCAAAGACTTTAATGGAAGTCACCTCCAAGTTAGATCCTCAGCTTAATTGATTTTTTCATTTGGATCCAGTGTTCTGTCAAAATAGCCAATTCATCAAGATCTCCAATCACGTCACTTCCTGTTGCTGTAAACCACCAGTAATTGGAGATAAAGCATGACACAACACCAGCAACCATATACTCTCCGGTACACAGAATTATCAGTGAACATGGTTAGTCCGCTCCGATACTAACCAACAAAATGGCCGCCTCCGAGTCGGCGACAACTTTTTTTCCTCGTTACCCGCTCTTGTGTCAAAACAGCAAAGTGTTCATGTACCGCAGTGTATACAGTTGCCGGTGTTGTGACAAAACAGCAAGTTGTCAAAATCTCCTCCAATTACTGATGCTTTACAGTAACAGGTAGTGACCTAATTGGAGATCTTGAGGAATTGGCTATTTTGACAGAACACCGGCTTTACAGGAAGATTACCCTGGCATTTTGAAGTTGCTTCAAAGTCGCATCAAGTTGCACTGAAGTCGCCTAGCAAAGTCGCACTGTAAGTCGTGCGGCAATGTAAACCGGGCCTCCGTGATGTCACCGGTCTTTAGAAAATATTCGGTGACTGTTTTCAAGGGAGTATCGGGTGACTTTCTGGCACAATTGAACTATTTCAAGTTGAAGTGATAAATGTTGATCTCATTGATTACGTATGTGTTGGCTAGGACAAATGAAAAATATCTCTCCCCGCTCAATCACTTCTGCATTGCTTTCTAATGTCCTCATTGTGGAGGAGCTAAGATGTGTCCATAAAAAATAGGCTTTCCAATGATCAGTGGGCCTCATGTCAGGGTTGCCAGATCACATTATTTAATAGAAATAACTCTACTGTCATTAATAATCTAATAGAAATAAAGCTCTTATGTGACCTAAAGCCTTGTTAGCCTGGATCACATGGTCTCTGGCTACCAGGACCATTGCAGGTGTTTGTTTATGGAAATCAGGTTTTTATTGTCTGTGGCCACTTTGAGGGATTCTGTCCTCGGAAGATAAGAGATTAGAGAGAAAGTAAACTATGGCAAGGTTTTGGCTGGAGTTGCACCACTTCAAAGCTCCACCGGGTGAGCATGTGTCTCATTGCCCAACTTTCCTGTAGGTGCCTTGTAATTGGTCAAATGGTGTCAGGGAAGATGTTCATAACCCAAGTGGAATAATGAAGGGGTTGAGGGAGAGGAGGGTTATGTGGGGTGGGCAAGGAAAGGTGAGAATAGTCCTCTTAGGATGGGCAAGGTAAATTGTATCTAAAGCCATATTTTTCCTTTAGGATGGAATAGGGAATGGTTAAAACCCTGGCCATGTGATTTTATTTTTTTTGATATCCAAGTCCATTGGGAAGATTTCCATTCATTTTTAGTCTTGGAGAACCAGCAGAAAAAAAAAAACACAAATCTTTCCAAATCCCCTCTTAGACAGTTGTCACCAAAATAGGTGTCACTGTGGGACGATTTTCTCTCTATTCCTGGTCTGAGGGCAACTTGTATTTTTGTATTGTGCCTCACTTTGAGGCCTAGTGACCCTGTTCAGCCAATAAAGTAAAGAGTGCATCCACCCAGTGAATGAGTAAAGACAAGGCACTGGATTCGACTTACCAGTAGGTCAATCAGATTAAGTCAGGGCGTGGTGGCTCTGGTGAGGTTGCCTTCAACAAAATGGAGGTGCCTCTTGAGTAAAGTACCCAGATTTAGAAGTTCCATCTAAAGCAATTTTTTTACCTTTTTGGATAGAATAAAGAATGGTTAAAACCCTGGCCATGTGTGTTTTTTGGTCGTCCATGTCCATTGGGAAGATTTCCATTCGTTATCAGTCTTGGAGAACCAACAGAAAAAAAAAGTACAAATCTTTCCAAATCCCCTCTTAGACTGTTGTCACCAGAATAGGAGTTACTGTGGGATGAGTTTTCAAAATCGAGGTGCCTCTTGAGTAGAGTACCCAGATTGAGAAGTTCCATCTAAAAGTCTACAAAGTCTGAGAGTGTCAAACAAAAGGTCAAGGAGTCCAAATTATTTTAATATTTGATATTACTTTGCAAGAAATATGTAACATAAAACTTACAACACAAGATCTCTATCTATCTATCTATCTATCTATCGATCTCTCTCTCTATATCTATCTATCTATCTATCTATCTATCTATCTATCTATCTATCTATCTATCTATCTATCTCTCTCTACAGCCACCTCCTATATCTGCTTTATCTTTTTTGATGTTCGTTATGAAATAGTCATCCTTAATGGCTCTGCAATCATTTTTTACTCCTTAGTCACTTAATGCCTATACAGTGGTGGCTAGAATGCAACCTCCACAGACAGCTAAAAGGATCAGTGCTTTCATACAGCTAGCTCTGCTGGCTCTGGCCCCAGAACTATGGAGGCACCATCAAATGGGAGGTCAATCAACCACAGCTCAAGGAACCTCTGGTAACCTCTGGAGGAACCCTAGGGTTCCACAGAACTCTGGTTGAGAATGGCTGCTGTAGGAGCTGGAAATGATTGTAGTAGACACTGGTACTTCAATGATCCCCACTATCTTCCGGGTCCTGTGCCTAGGCAGCTGCCCTGCTGTATTGTGAACACAGGAGGTCACCGCTTGACATGGGCGCCATTCGGAGAATGTAGTAGTGGTGCCTATTACAGTGATTTTCAGCTTCTAGAGGGATCACCAGGTATGGTGTATGCATGGTTACATTGGTCCAATGTGGACCAATGTAACTATGAAAAAATATTCATATCTTCTTGTTTAAAATAAAGTGACTGAAATTTAACAACTGTAACATTTTAATAGGTAGGCCATAGATGTGTTTTTTTTTTATTTATTTTTTATTCAACCAGAAGTTAAGAGACTGACTTCTGCATAGGCAGCCAACCCATAAAAGGAATTGAAACTCAGCCAGTCCCTGCTGAACTGACCGGAACTTCTATCCATCTATGACCAGCTTTACTTATTCGACTGGAAAGTAATTTCCAATTGAAATGGATATTTAAGTCTTTATTGGCTTTCTGTATTCTTTATTTCTTGGGGTGCTAAGCTCAATTATCTCCACAGAATTCCTTGCATAATGTGCAATTATGAATGAAAGTGTCTTGTCCCTCTGAAGATTTTATATTTTATTTATAGTTTTTTTTTTTTTTTTTTTCAATTCTAACTATCTATTTTGTTCTATTTTCTTGTAGCTATGCACGAAGCTTCCAAAAAGCTAACAGAGTGTCTGCAAGAAATCTATGAGCCTGATTGGCCCGGCAGAGACGACACAAACAAGCTTGCAGAGGTAAGGCTCCATCGTCTGGCTGGTGTTGGGTTCTGTTGGGGAACATGCACATGGTGTCCAGAGCATACAGATTCTGATTTGTTTTCCCCTCTGAAATGAAGGTGAATTATTTGTTGCTGGTTGATAAACTGTTATCCGTTATTATACAGAAATTGGTAGCACTGGAAATGCTACCAAAGATCATATAAGAGCATCCTATACATTTTTTGATAACAAAAATCTGGTAAACGTATGGATAAGTATCCATGTTCAACAATAAGAATGTATTTTTTTCTTTTCATGCGGCATACAATATACATTTCAGCAACTTTGCAAAAAGTTGAGCCCAATTAGGTGCATGCCACTTTAGGAACTTATCTCTAATATTCATATGTGAAATGTTTACTGCATTCCCCAGAGGATACACGGGTCAAAGTTGTGAGAGAGGAGAAAAGTACACAAAGCGCCTATTCCCGCCCCCTACCCTCTGCTTCCCATTCACAGAAGCCTATGTATTTTGTGAATGAGATCACAATATACAAAGGCAGAAGGGGGTTAATGGGCAGATGGAGGGGAGGGGTAACTCTGCTTTTGAAGGAACTGAGACCACAGTGAGCAGCATCAGAGCTTTGGAAGTTATCTTGGAGCACAAAAAACTGGAAGATTTGAAGGCTCCATTCACACCTGGGATATTTGCAGCTATAGCTGCAGCCGCTCTTTTTTTTTTTTTTTTCATTTGAATGGGCTTCTCTCTGCTCCAAAAACTCTCCACAAGAAGCTCAAGTACCAAATATTGGCACAGAGCCAGGAGTGTTTGCGTCACAATTGTTGCCATGATTGTAGTGCGATTTATCGCTCGCCAATCGTGGCAAAATTGCCCCACGTTTGGGGTGCCAATAAGAAATAATGGCATCGCAAATGCGTTACGCGATTCTAGAATCTCAGGCAGAATTGCGGCGATTCCACCCACAATCCGAAATGGCCTAGGTGTGAATGGAGCCTCATAGAGATGAGTCTGCTAGGTGGCAGGCACCTCAATAGACTTCACTCGTGATATGCCTGCAGTTTTTACCAAGTAGCTGAATTCTCAGAATTCGGCTTTAATGCGCGAGTAAAATTGCAATTTTTTATGACATGCAGGGAATTGGTGCAAACTCAAGTTCCTGACGTTTCCTGCAACTTGTCCTCTTCTCCATAACCAAAATAGGCTGTGGTTCCCAGATTATAGTAATCCATGGTCTTTGTGCACATCTAAAATAAATAACACTCAGAAAATAGATAAATATGAGTAATTCCTCAGACAAACCCATATTGTACACATTGCATAGACTTGTATAACAAATACTAGGGTTCCAGGTTCAAGTCCTGTTCAGGCCATTCTCTACATGGAGTTTACATGTTCGGCCTGTGCTTGTGTTGGTTTCCAAAGACCTGCTGGTAGGTTAATGGGCTAGACCAGGGCTCTCCAAACTACGGCCCACCAGTTGTTTAAGCACTAAATAAAATAAATAAACTTTTTTTCTTATTTCCAATACCTATATTTATTTTTCCTAACAGAATAATGACCTTTTGTGGACGGATTACCATCAGAAGTTGGTAGACCAGGCCCTCCTGACCATGGACACCTACCTCGGCCAGTTTCCAGATATTAAGGTGATTTGGTGATCTAGCCAGCCCTAACATCATTACTGTGTTTCAGTTTGTAGGACTTTGGTTGCTATAGAATAGTGATGGTATGCACTTTTGGTGGGATGGCAGTGAGTTAGAACCCTGTGAGCTCTTAACTGCTTGAAAACCGTCCAATCCATCCCGTACCGTACCCTGGTATGATATTTTAGCTCATGTCAACAAATACTGTACCGAACGCACCACCATTTTATAACTTGTATACAATTATTGGGTCATAATGCGGAGAATAGTCACAAATATGAAGAAATCCTCAATTTTTAGTGCATGTTGATGGTGTGCTGGCTATTTCTTCATACGAGACCTTTTATTGCAGTGCAGTGGCTTAGTATTTAGCGCCCACGCCATGCAGCATTGCAATCCTTGGTTCAAATCCCAGGCAGACACTACCTGTATGGCGTGTGCATGTTCTCCCTCTGCTTGTGTTGGTTTCCTTCAGTTACTCCTGGTCCCCCCGCCCCCCCAGAGACCTACTTGGTAGGTTAAATGGATTCTGTCTTAGTTGAGCCTAGTATGTGTGTGGTTCTGAGATGGGGATCTTGGATTGTATGCTTCTTTAAGACTTGGACGGATGTCAATGTACAATATGTAAGGCATGCAATTCAACATTTTCTAGGCCAGTGATGGCGAACCTTGGCACCCCAGATGCTTTGGAACTACATTTACCATGATGCTCAACTGCTCTGCAGAGGGCATGAGCTTCATGGCAAATGTAGTTCCAAAACATCTGGGGTGCCAAGGTTCGCCATCACTGTTCTAGGCTATATAAATACTTGTAAAAAAAAAAAAAAATGCTGTCCTGTGTCCTCCCCGCCGTTGGAAACATTCACTCGTTCTACTCGTCCTCATGACTATTGTCTCAAAGTGATGGCAAATCCAACATTTTAGAGTTGTCCCCAGAACTGGAAATGAGATGAAATCTTTGAGTGGGTACACCTGTTTTGGAGATCTATTTTAAATGAGGATTTCCCCTCACTTTGGAGAGATTAGTGATTTCTTTTCACTTCCTGTTGTGTTTCGGGGACAGAAAGTACAGGAAAATCTCTCCATGGAGAGACTACGACAAGCCATAGATGATCTGATTTTCTTTCCTTCCACCTGTGGATGAAAATCGCTACATTCCCCTAACCTGTCAGTGTTGATGAGGGGGGGGGATCCCTCCTGCATCGCTGTTGTGTTTTGTCGGCTGGGAACCTTTCCGATCCGTCAGAGCACATTGGGGTTGATTCATTAAAAGCAAATAGACTGTGCTCCAGAGCTAAGTAAATGAGGAGAAGCTCTGCTGACTTCCATCATCCAATCATGTGGAAGCAAGAATGCTGTTTTTCTTTTTTTTTTTTTTTTTTGTTTTTTTTTTTTTTTTTTCTCCTTGCATGTGATTGGGTACTCCTTTCAAAGTGAAGCTTTACCTTCTTTACTAAGCTCTGGAGCAACTGCTCTTGGCGTCTATTTGCCTTTAGTAAATCAACCCCCTATGGTTATTACTAGTGACAATCCCCCAGCAGTAATTGCATCAAAAAAAAAATCCAACAGGCTGGTTGTACCCAAGTCAGTCAAGGGATCAGCTTGGGTACAATCAGCCTGCCCCATAGATGGATTTAATCTGGTCCCTACTGAACCGGCCGAGATTTAATCCATCTACTACCAGCTTTTAGAAGAAAAAAGGGTTTTAAACATAAATAAATAAAAGTTTTGGCTTAGACATGTGCAGAAGGAAAATTATTTTTGTTTCGATGCGTTATTTACATTAATTCGTTTTAATTCGCTTAATTCATTTTTGGAATTAGTTTAGTTTATTCAAATTTGAATAGATTCAAATTTTTCCAAATTGAATTCCATTCGTGTGGCGTTCAAATTTATTCCATTCGAATTTTGGAAGACGGTTATATTTTTTCTATTTTATTTTTTATTTTCTATTCTTTTCTATTCAAATTTATTCTATTTGAAATTCTATTCAAAATTAGTATTTCGGATACCAGTTATATTGTTCTATTCTTTCTATTTTATTCTATTCTTTTCTATTCTATTCTTTTCTACTCTTCCTTTTATTTTTTATTATATTCATTTCTACTCTATTCTTTTCTGTTCTGTTTGAATTCAAATTTATTCTATTCAAATTTCAGAAGATGATTATATATTTATTCTATTTTATTTTTTTATTCTATTCTTTTATTTTCTATTCTAGTTTGTTCTGTTTTACTCTCTTTTATTTTCTATTTTGTCCCTTTTTTTTTTTTTTTTTTCTATTGTTTTTTTTTTCAACTTTTTATTTTGTATTCTGTTCTGTTTTACTCTCTTATATTCTGTTCTTTTATTTTCTATTATAATCTTTTCTATTTTATTTTCTTCAGAAATTCAAATTAGATTAAAGAACGATTTGAATTCGAATTTTGTATGAAATTTTGATTCATTACTACGGATTTGTTTAAATTCATTACTATTGTAATTCAGAAATTTGGATGCTTCCGAATAACGAAAAATTTCTTCGAGTTTCGGAAAGAAACAAGCGGCACATGTCTATTTTGGCTTTCAATACCTTAGCTGCACGTTGCATGCATTGCATTAGGTAGACTGTTATCGTTTAATTCCAGTGCAGATTAAGGTAAATATAGATGATAAAGGTCAATTCACTCTCTGGGCGCTCAGCTGGTATAGAGTAATCTATGTGCCGGGTTATGGAGTTAAATTTTAACTGTTAAGAACGATATTTCAGGGTCAGGTAGGTTAACCATTCTATTTGTTGACATTTCCTGTTAGATTTGAATCCATACATACCTTGCACTGTAATGCCACGTACACACGATCGGAAATTCTGCCAGCAAAAGACCGATGAGAGCTTTTGGTCAGAAAATGCGACCGCGTGCGGACTTTTGCGTAGCGGAATTCCCGCCAGCAAAAGATTGAGAGCAGGTTCTCGATTTTTCGGTCGGAAAAAGTTCCTATCCGAAAACGCGATCGTCTGTACACATTCCGACGCGCAAAATTCCTACGCGTGCTCGGAAACAATTCCACGCATGCTCGGAAGCATTGAACTTCACTTTCTCGGCTCGTCGCGGTGTTGAATGTCACCACGTTCTTGACGGTCGACAGTTCAGAGAACTTTTGTGTGACCGTGTGTATGCAAGGCAAGCTTTAGCGGAATTCTGGCGGAAAAAACGCTCGTGTGTACGCGGCATAACAGTTGGGTTTTTTTTGTAATGTTTTTTAGTTTTATGTGATTCTACTTTCTAAACAATCTATTATAAAGTTAGTTTTAAAAATCTTCAAACAATTTTTTTTGGACGCGCCTTATGTGAGAATCTTCCTGTTTTTATGGTATGTGGTTGGACAAGTCAGTCAGATTAAAAGGAAATGTAAAAAAACATGTCTTTGCAAATATTTTCTTCATTATCTATCCTGAAGAGAGTGAAGGTTGATTTATTATTGTTTTAGCCAGGTAAAAGTGAAATATTGCTTATGAATGTTTCATACCTACTATGTGCATGCACTGGGTAATGGCTTCGGTTCCCTACTTACCTCCAACCACGGACAGCTTCCCCGGCTCTCCTCCACGGGCATCTCCCCCCCCCCCCAAGCTATGAGTAAGCACTTGGTGTAAGTGCGAAACGCGTCAGCTATTTTTGTACCACCCCACAGTCGTGTTTTGTGCACCCCATGATCCTGTATTTTGAATAAAAAGAAGGATTTATCTATTCCGGTGTGCGGCTGTCCAGGTCTTCTTGTTCTCTTCTACATCTCCTTCCCCTGCTCAGCGCCTTCCGTCTCCTCCCTCGTGCTCGGCGACCAATCGGTACGCTTCTCCTTTCGGCCAATCGGGGACACACGTCTCACACCTGTGCTTCCTGATTGGCGGAGAGGCGATTCAGTGTTAGAATAGTGAATGAATATAGGCTATTCTAACACACCTGGGTGGGCTCCGTGCGCACTGCTCTGCGCCCCGAGCCCACCCCATTTTGAAGCCTATTAGAGCCTCTGGCTCTAATCAGGTGGTGTAATTCATGCGCCCAGCATCCTGAAAGAGGCCGGACGCATGAATAGGGGGGTGGCGGTGATGGGAAGGGGAGGCGATGCCCATGAGCCCTTAATGGACGGCCGCCCCTGATAAATGGTGTATTCCATGCTATTCATACTCGGTCACTATGGGATTCATTTTCTGTATTCTGCAAAAACCTGGTTGATCCTACTGCTCTCCATCTCCCCCTTCTGTCCATGTCCCCAATTCAGCTAGGGGATTTTGCAGCTGTGGTCCAGGGCGTAACTGCCACAAGGCATTTGCCTTGGGTGGCATTCTTTGGGGGGGGGGGGGGGGGGGGCGGGGGACGACGACTGCGCCCCTCAAGTGACCGCTGCGGCCTGCACCCGCCGCAACCTGTGGGTGGGGCAATATTTAAATAATTCTTCAGTAAGTCATGGGAAGAAAATCGATAATTAAAATATTTATCATTTCAGTCACGGATTGCAAAACGGGGAAGGAAACTTGTGGACTACGACAGTGCGAGACATCACTTTGAATCTCTACAAAATGCAAAAAAAAAGGATGACACTAAAATTGCCAAGGTAGGTTTTTTCCTTTTTGGTGTGACAAAAAATGGAAGGCTTGAGCCATAGGCAGTTTTATATGACACTGTATGCAGTTTATCTGACTGCAGAATGCCCTATCCCAACAGCAGTAGCCTATGAAAATGAATTCTGAACAAAATGGCTATATATAGAAAGGATAAAAATTATATAATATTCTCACGAAAGTGAGTACACCCCTCACATTTGTGTAAATATTATCTTCTATCTTTTCATGAGACAACACTGAAGAAATGACACTTGTCTACAATGTAAAGTAGTGAGTGTACAGCTTGTATAACAGTGTCAATTTTCTGTCTCCTCAAAATAACTCAACACACAGCCATTAATGTCTAAACCACTGGCAACTAAAGTGAGTACACCCCTAAGTGAAAATGTCCAAATCGGGCCCAAAGTGTCAATATTTTGTGTGGCCACCATTATTTTCCAGCACTGCCTTAACCCTCTTGGGCATGGAGTTCACCAGAGCTTCACAGGTTGTCACTGGAGTCCTCTTCCCCTCCTCCATAACGACAACACAGAGCTGGTGGATGTTAGAGACCTTGTGCTCCTCCACCTTCCTTTTGGGGATGCCCCACAGATGCTCAATAGGGTTTAGGTCTGGAGACATGCTTGGCCAGTCCATCACTTTACCCTCAGCTTCTTTAGAAAGGCAGTGGTCGTCTTGGAGGTGTGTTTGGGGTGGTTATCATGTTGGAATACTGCCCTGCGGCCCAGTCTCTGAAGTGAGGGGATTCTGGTGGGGGGGACTGAAGACTCTGGTGTCAAGGTGGAGGGGGACTGAAGATTCTGGTGGGGGGGGACGACGACTGAAGACTCTGGTGTTAAGGTGGGGAGGTGGAATGGGAACTCTGTAGGGGAGGGACTGAGAACTCTGATGCAAAATGGGGGTACTGAGGGTAGGGGGGTGCAGGGGTGAGGACTTTGATTTGAAGGGGGGGGGGCTTCTGTGATGGAAGGACCCAATATTATACTGGGGTCACTTAGGATTTTCCATCCTTTAAAACGGTGCCATGACAAAAAAAAAGGTGAGAAACACTGGTCTAAGATGTGGTGTGTTTTTTAAAATGTATTTATTTTTTATTCTGATACATGAATTGAACGTTTCTTTGTAACATGTGATTTATTCTGTGGGAAGAGGCTGCTGTGTTTTCTTCCATCCCAAGCAGAATCTATTTCTCATGTATTCTTGACCTTGGAAATATTTCTATGCATGTTGCAAAGATGTTGCATTTTTTTTTTTTTTAAATTCTGCAAATGTATAAAATAATAATTGCACATTCCGTTCCCGGAGTCCCGAAGGTTCGGATTTCCCCAGGTGTGACTAATGGCTCTTGTTACTCTTTGCAGTTTTGTTGGGGTGTCTCGGCCGCCCTGGTCCCGTCTGTGTGGAGTCCTGTGTGTCTCACTTCTGGCATGCCACAAAGGATGACCTAACGCTGATTTGCTGCTTCCTTGTAATTGTCACCATTAAAAACTGTCTTCTGTTTTCTGTCCCCCCCCCCCCCCCCCTCTTTCTCCTCTCTCTCTCTCCTCTCTCTCTCTCCTTTCTCTCCTCTTTCTCTTTGTGCTCACCTCGGTGACAACACTTGCAGCCGGTGTCTCTTCTGGAGAAGGCTGCCCCCCAGTGGTGCCAGGGGAAAATACAGGCCCATTTGGTGGCGCAAACTAACCTGCTCCGAAACCAGGTGACTTCCTGGCCGAGCGCTAACCCTGCCCGTCCTTGTAGTAGCTGTCCGTCTGTGCCGTGGCTGTGCTCGGTCTCTGCAATGTTAAAAAAAAAAAAAAAAAAAAGTATATTCCTCCTATTTTTTTTAAAACCAACAAGAATCCATTGTCTTTGGGGGAACAATTCGGAAACCATTTAAGGGGTAACTCTCCGCTTGTGTTGGAAAAAAAATAGCAAATGGGGGGGGGGGGGATAAGGTTTTCCCTTGAACAAGGTTAGGACTCGGGGATTGGAATAGGGACCTGCTCCAAAGGTCATAAGGCATTTCCCCAGAGGTCAAGAGGCGTGGCTGACCCACCCCCACCAAAGCGTTCCGCCTACCCCAACTAAGTCGGGGAATGAACAAGTTTGGGAAAGCGCTTGACCGCAATATGACTCGCAATATTGAGTATTGCTAGTCATATTGTAATTGAATGGTATTAAAAATTGCATTTCCTTTTCAATCTGCAGCTCTGTAATTTTCTGGAACATGCAATAAGGCCATCTGGAGGCGTTCTGTACACAGATGCTATACAGAATGCCCCCCCCCCCCCCAGAAACATAATTTCCTGCCTGTGTGATTGGCTCACTGATTTTCCCAGAAGTCTGCATTAAGATACAAGTCCGATTTTTGGGCATCCCCTGCAACAAAAATATCATTTTTGTTGAGATCCTCCCAAAGGGAAATCGCGTCTAAAGGGATGCAGACCCTGCCATTTTCCTCATTAGAGCCTTGCAAGTGCAGCAGCTGATTGATAATGACCTCTTTCCGTCGACCGCGTGCATATATGCGGCCTCTCGTGGGCTTTAACGCTGAGAGGTCGCATATATGTGGCCAAAGGGCTGAAAAAAACGCACTCCAGATCCCTTCCCTAAAAACAGAACTTATAGGGTCACCTCCATTTATAAATGTACATAGAAGACCGAAGAGGCCCTGAAGAAGTGGTAGACTCCCCCCCCCCCCCCCCCCGAAACATGTTGGCTAATTAAAAGAAAAAAATAAATAAATAAAATCATATCAATCATTGCTCTACATGACACTTTTATTTTTATTTTTTATTTTTATTTTATTTTTTACGAAAGTGTCATGTAGTGCAATGATTGATATAATTTTTTTTTTTTTCTTTTTGCAAAAAAGTGTCATGTAGTGTAATGATTGATATGATTTTATTTTTATTTATTTTTTAATCAGATCAATTATTGCACTACATGACACTTTTTTGTAAATAAATAAATAAAATCATATCAATCATTGCACTACATGACACTTTTTTGTAAAAAGAAAAAAAAAATAAACTAAATAAAATCATATCATTGCACTACATGACAATTTTGTAAAAAAAATAAAATAAAAATAAAAGTCTCATGATGTGCAATGATTGCTTTGATTTGATTTTAGATTATTATTATTATTATTATTATTATTATTTATTATTTATTATTATTTTTTTTTTTTACAAAACACATCTAACCACCTAATCAAGATCTGTTAAACTGTAGCACTGGAAAGTAAAAACAAAAAAAACTGATGTATTAAAGAACATATGTCAAGTTGCAGACCGAGCACAGCTGTGTTGTAGGATGCATGCTGTGGTTTTCTTGGGAATGTCACTTTGTTTTTTTTGTTTTTTTTCACAAATCTCTAGCAGCTAAAAAGTCACATAAAAAAAAAAAATCGAAGTCAGAATTTAGGCAACAAATATTTATGTATTTTGAGCATGGGCTGTCTAGATTTCTAACATTAATCGAAGTTTAGCTGCAAGGGTGAATCATGGTTGCTATAGGTATTCAGACTTAGGGGTGTATTTATTAATAATAAAAAAAAAAAAAAATCAGAGCTATTCGTCCAGAGAAACCACTAATACATGTGTTCTGTGCGAAGAGGACAAATCAAACCTTTTCATGCTATTTCCTCTAGAAGTTGAGTTTTTTTTTTTTGTTCTTCATTAAAAAGAGTGGTTTGGGAAGATACTGCATGATGGCCACTAGATGGAGCTGACTATCCTAATCAATAAGTATGAGCAACAGCTCCCTCTAGTGTCCACAATGCAGCGTTTTCTTCATCTCCTCTATTATTTATTATTAAATAATATCCAACCTGGAGAGAAAATAGCCCAGCAACATTTGATTGTTGCCCCAATTCTCATGTGTTTCGCAGGACAAATGGCTCTGCAAATTCTTTATAAATACATCCAGTTTTTTTTTTGTTTTTAAGAACCTCCATTTGCAGATAATCTACAATCCTGATTTTCTCCCAACGTTCAGCTTTACATTGTGGGTATAAATTAGAATAGACCTTTGTTGTTACGGGTCAGTGGGAGTTTGAGGCTTCTTTGAAATACCCCCCAAATAGTTTGTTTTCATCAACTACATGTCACTTTTGACAATCTGGTGACCCCCCTAAAAATGATCCCATTTGGGGTCCTGATCCACAGGTTTCATACGATTTTAGGTTGATTAAACTTGTCTGTTAATTTTTACTGTTTTGCAGAGTATATATTTAATTCTAGAACAGATTGGGGTAAACTGGACTGTGCAGCAGAAGGGCATTCTGGGAAATATAGTTCCACAACCGCTAGAGTACTCCTTTACAGAGCATTACAGAAGGTCGATATCAGACAGATTCCGGTATTCTTCTTACATGTAAAGATAAATTTTGGTTAACGTTTTTTGTTAATTGAACCTATAAGTGCATGATATTCTATTTTTATACCTTTACGGAGTTCAACATTAAAAAGCATGCATTAAAAAAGGGGGTTAATTCCAGAGATAAAACAAGAATTCTCCCGCTCTACAAGACTCTGGTCCGGCCGCACCTGGAGTATGCTGTCCAGTTCTGGGCACCAGTCCTCAGGAAGGATGTACTGGAAATGGAGCGAGTACAAAGAAGGGCAACAAAGCTAATAAAGGGTCTGGAGGATCTTGGTTATGAGGAAAGGTTGTGAGTACTGAACTTATTCTCTCTGGAGAAGAGACACTTGAGAGGGGATATGATTTCAATTTATAAATACCGTACTGGTGACCCCACAATAGGGAGAAAACTTTTTTGCAGAAGGGAGTTTGTAACTAAAAGAAAAACTTTTTTTTTTTTTTTTTTTTTTTTTTAAGCTTTGGATACAGTGGAGAGGGATTAGGACCCATGTCCAGGTTTTAATTGATGTCTGTGTTGGAGATCCCCTCTCTCTTTGTCTTGGTGACCATCCTCCCCAAAAGTGAAAAAAAATCCAGAATTTTGAGTTGTTCCAGGATAGGAATAGATGGGAAAATCTTCCAATGGGACCCCTAGTTCTGGTGTCAGCCACTTTGGAGGGATTTCCACCCACTTCCTGTTTTGGCTATGGGACAGGAAGTGAGAGGAAATTTCCCCAATGGGACACTCCAATGGGGAATTCCATTCCAATTGAACTTGGAATTTTCAGCTTGACTATAAAATGCTGCTCCTTTTTTTTTTTTTTTTTCTTTTATGAAAGCTTTATGCAGTTGTGACATTCCCAGGTGCCGTAGTACACTGTAGTCTCGTGTTGTAGAATTGATTGCATGCCTTGTGTGATGGTGGAAAGTATTGTTGATGTTCATTGTATCCAATGCTATTAATTAGGTTGCATGACTCTGCATAAATCTGTCTAATGTTGGCTACACGAGGTGAGATTTTGTTTAGAGGTTTGGATGGCCAGATCTGCAAAATTTAGGGCTGGCTGTTAATTTTAGGCTCTCCCTGTCCAATGCCAGATACGATGCTTGACAAGGACGAAGATAAGGGCCATCAAAGTGGAGCTAAACCCATTGACTTAAATATTTCCCAAAACTGTTGTATTCAAGGCATACCTTAAATTAGGGGTCTCCAAAATTTTTAAACTAAGGGCCAGTTTACTGTCCTTCAGGCTTCAGGTGGGCCAGTAGGAGTAGAAAATGTTCTGGTGTCAGTGGGAGTAGACCAGGTCTCATCATTGGTATGAATGGGAGGAATAATGCCCCATTGATGTGTCCTGTACAGGGTATAGTGTCCCAAGGGCCCCCCCACAGTTTGGAGACCACAAGGGCTTCTGCCCCCCCCCCCCCACAGTTTGGAGACCACTGCTCTAATAACTGTCACTGTTCCTTGTGCTCTCAACTGAACTATCAAGCCATCAAATGGTGACATAACTGATCCCATGTGCAGCACCATGGCAACTGCAGATCCAACCAAGGCTAAGATGGCTGCTTCCTTGGCTGTAAAGGGTAGGAAGGTTTAGTTCAACTTTAAAATGGAAGTAAACCCTCCTATGATTTTCAGCCACGGAAGCTGCCATTTTATCCCTGGTTTGATCTTCAATTGTCATGATGCTTCCCATATGATCAGTTATGTCACCAGCCATTGGATGGTTTTACAGTTTGGTTGAGAGAACATCCAATGTGACAATTACATTACTGGCATATCCTGGGAATGGTAACTAACTGTTTTTTTAAACTGTTAAATTGACAGAATTTGTTCCACCTTAAGCCCCGGTTCACACAGGGGCGGCACGACTTGCAGGTCGCCTCACCGAGGCGACCTGCACACGACTTCCACGGCGACTTGCAAAACGACTTTATAGAAGTCTATGCAAGTCGCCTCAAGTCGCCTTAAGTCGCCCCCAAAGTAGTACAGGAACCTTTTTCTAAGCCTTTTTCTTTTACCTGCGTCGCTCCTATTAGAACGGTTCCATTGTACAGAACGGGAGGCGACTTGTCAGGCAGGTAGGTCGCCTGACAAGTCGCCCCTGTGTGAACCGGCACTAAGGGTTACCTTGGGGAATGGGGGGTATGATCGGGGACCACCAGAAGAATTCATGGCTTTCTTAGATTTTCCAGCTTATTGGTAAATCACCGTGAAACCCAACTGACTCTTCTCTCTGGGAGAGGAAAAGTGGGTGATCACTGTACCCGCTTCAGTCCTTCGAGCAAGTTGCTTAACCACTTCCCGCCCGGCTTATAGCGGATTGACGGCCGGGCAGTGGTTCAGTTATCCTGACTGGGCATCATATGACGTCCTTCAGGATAACATGCCGCAGCGCGCCCCCGGGGGCGCGCATCGCGGCGGTCGGTGGACCGGTGTGTCAGTCTGACACACCGCTACACCGATCTTGGTAAAGAGCCTCCGGCGGAGGTACTATCTTTTTTTATTTGTTGCGCAAAAAATAAAAACCCCAGAGGTGATCAAATATCACCAAAAGAAAGCTCTATTTGTGGGAACAAAATGATAAAAAATTTGTTTGGGTATAGTGTAGCATGACCGCGCAATTGTCATTCAAATTGTGACAGCGCTGAAAGCTGAAAATTGGGCTGGGCGGGAAGGTGTCTAAGTGCCTGGTATTGAAGTGGTTAAGATTGCAACCATGGGTCCCAAACTACAACCAACAAGGAGGTGCCAACCTGGCCATTGCCGTCAGGAGCCGTCTGCCCATCTGTGCTCTGCTTTGCCACAAACCGTGGACAGTGCTTTATGGTCCATTCAAGTCATCCAGCCAACTCGCCACTGGTTGACCAAAATCTAAAACAAGATCTGACTGTGTGGCCGGCGTTGGATTCTTCATTTTGGTGTGATGCCCATCAACCTGAATTTAAAAAAGTTTTGATTTCTGTTATGATAAAATGATCAATTTTGGCTTATGCATATTCCTACTGCCTTGTGCACCAACCAGTAGTGATCAATCACATTTATTCTTTCTGTTGTGAGGGAATCAGTAATTGGTTAATTATTGGCTTTGGTCCTTTTTTTTTTTTTTTTTTCTTATAAAATGTGTTACGCTATTTTTGGAATACAGATCTACTATCTGCTATATAGAAGATATAAATATTGCTGAGATACAAAGACAAGGGTATTCACATAGACATGATGGGCTTTAGCCAGATGTGACTGGTACTATCAGTGCAGATTTTTTCCCGTCTCTTCTCTCTCCTCTACAGCAAAGCTTTGTATGGTGTATTTGCAAGATCCATTGGGGGACATTTTATCAAGAAAATTTGTGTCACAATTAGACAAGTCACAGATACTCACTCATGTTTAGCAAAGACTCTTCAATACATTTCCTGTGTATTGTGAACCCCTACACCTGGAATCCTGGGCAGCCAATGGAGACAGATGTGCAATGCTGTGCAGCAGATTTAGCACTAAAGATGCAACAGAAATTCACTCTAAACAGATGCGAGTGTAGGAAATGGTCCTTATTCTCTTGGCTTTATTTTGGGATAATAGAGCAATCTCTGTGGGTTCTCTTTAAGTTTTCCATCTCTGTAGTGATGACGCTGGTTGCCCTCTTCTCCCAGTGACCCTCGTAATGGGATGGTCCACATCGAGTCCTAACACTCTGCATCTTATTCTGTCCAGGCTGAAGAAGAGCTGCTAAAATCTCAGAAGGTCTTTGAAGAGATGAATGCTGACCTGCAGGAGGAGCTTCCTTCATTATGGAATAGGTACGTGAGGGGGGTTTGTGAAACACTGACGATGTAGCTCTAAGAGTTCTTTTAAAGCGTATCTATACCCAAGAACAAAAATGTAATCTTGCATCTAACTTCCTGGAGAATATGATGCTCCAAGATGCCCCCTTTGCTGTAGCAGCCATTCTCAACCAGGGTTCAGTGGAACACTAGGGTTCCTCAAGAGGTTGCTAGGGGTTTATCTTTTTTAGACATCTATTATTTCCTCTGATCACCAATGTAAGGGACCATTGACTCCTGATCAACTGGTCTTGGTAAAAGCTTGGACCAGCCTTTCCCATTTTTTTTTGTAGCCCAGAGGATCCCTCTAATGTTCGAGTCTTGAAAGAAGCTTTTACCAAGACCAGTTGATCAGGAGTCAATGGTCCCTTACGTTGGTGATCAGAGGAAATAATAGATGTCTAAAAAAGATAATTGGTATCATGCTGCTGGCTTTGCCAAGTATGGATAGTCCTAGGTCTATGCAGACACTATCATGTGGAAGGTCAACAAGCCACAACTCAAGAAACCCCTAGCAACCTCTTGAGGAACCCTAGTTCTCCACTGAACCCTGGTTGAGAATGGCTGCTATAGAGTATTCCCATTAATCAGGAGTCGATGGCCCCTTACATTGGCGATCTGTAGTAATCATGCAACCGTTACAGAAATCTATAAAAGATAATGGTCATGTTGCTGGCTTTGCCAAGTGTTAGTCCTGGAACTATACGGGCATCATCAATTGGAAGGTCCACAAGCCAAAACTCAAGAGACCCCAAGCAACCTCTTGAGGAACCCTAGTGTTCCCCTGAACCCAGGTTGAGAATGGCTGCTATAGAGTGTTCCCATTAATCGGCATCAATGGCCCCTTACATTGGCGATCAGTAGGAATAATGCAACATTTACAGACCGCTAAAAAAGATGGTGTCATGTTTGCTGGCTTTGCCAAATGTTGTTGGACCTGGAACAATGCAGGCACCATCAAATGGAAGGTCAACTAGGCACAGCTCATGGAACCCTCCTCAGCAACCCTGGTTGAGAATGGCTCTCCTAGCCACATACAGCGTGACCTGTGCCCAATGCAGCGTGAAAATGGTAGAGTCAACCTGCGCTAATGAGCAATGCGTGTAAACAAAAAGGTGCAGCTGCAAATAAAACTCCAAATATCTATGAAGTGACAAACATAAAATAAACTTAATTGCGCTAGCAAAAATGAAAACAATTAAATAAAAGTGCTAAGAGGACACCATACGTGTGATAACAGTGAGTGCATAAAAATCTTATCCAAAAGTGCAAAAATTAAAAGTCAATAATCATAGGCAAAGGCCGTCTATAATCAGTCCATAATGATGTGAATCGCATTAAATCAAACAAGAAAAAGTCCGCTTCATGTGTTTCATCACCACACACCAAGGATTGATGAGCCAAAATACTTCTGATCAGGTGTACATTGATAGCGATGAGAGAAGTAATAGATGTGCGCTTACCCCAAGTGTTGGACCTCCCCTGTGGCAAGGTCTTGTGAGCTTGCAGATTTCACCCTCTGCAGGGACAAGTTGTTAATCTCCTGGTCCTGACAGCGTGTACCACCGACTTCCGTGTGGCCGGGATGATCCAACTATTCGAACCTCAGAGGGGGGACTCAGAAATGGAAAAGTCCATATACAGGAGAAGGAGGCAAACGGAGAAAAAACTCCAATAGTGTGATATCGTTTTAGGGTATTTATTGGTTAAAACAAACCACAAGAGATCATTTAAAACTCAGATAAAAAAGTATCATTAAAAAAGCCGGCATATTCAAAGGCAGAACGCCCGTGCAAACAAATTCTTCAAAACACGTGATGGCTAGCACTGCGAGGCCACGCCCTACATGTTTCGTCATACGTGACGTCTACGGGTGCCCCCGTAGACGTCACGTATGACGAAACATGTAGGGCGTGGCCTCGCAGTGCTAGCCATCACGTGTTTTGAAGAATTTGTTTGCACGGGCGTTCTGCCTTTGAATATGCCGGATTTTTTAATGATACTTTTTTATCTGAGTTTTAAATGATCTCTTGTGGTTTGTTTTAACCAATAAATACCCTAAAACGATATCACACTATTGGAGTTTTTTCTCCGTTTGCCTCCTTCTCCTGTATATGGACTTTTCCATTTCTGAGTCCCCCCTCTGAGGTTCGAATAGTTGGATCATCCCGGCCACACGGAAGTCGGTGGTACACGCTGTCAGGACCAGGAGATTAACAACTTGTCCCTGCAGAGGGTGAAATCTGCAAGCTCACAAGACCTTGCCACAGGGGAGGTCCAACACTTGGGGTAAGCGCACATCTATTACTTCTCTCATCGCTATCAATGTACACCTGATCAGAAGTATTTTGGCTCATCAATCCTTGGTGTGTGGTGATGAAACACATGAAGCGGACTTTTTCTTGTTTGATTTAATGCGATTCACATCATTATGGACTGATTATAGACGGCCTTTGCCTATGATTATTGACTTTTATTTTTTGCACTTTTGGATAAGATTTTTATGCACTCACTGTTATCACACGTATGGTGTCCTCTTAGCACTTTTATTTAATTGTTCTCATTTTTGCTAGCGCAATTAAGTTTATTTTATACCCAATGCAGCGTGACCTGTGCCCAATGCAGCGTGACCTGTGCCCAATGCAGCGTGACCTGTGCCCAATACAGCCCCACCTATGCAGAGGAAGAGGCAAGCCACCCGGATCAGCAGAGAGCGGGATTGCCCCCTGTAATAGCTTTCATTTGAATTTCCTGTCTTCCCGGGGCTCATCGTCACATAGCCCCACCTCTTGGCCCGACGCCTTTGATGACGTCGCATGTCCCGCATTGGATTGGCGTTCTGTCTATCAAAGGCACCGGGCCAAAAGGTGGAGCTATGTGACGTGAGCCCCGGGAACACTGGAAGTTCTAATGAAAGCTCTTACATCGGGCAATTCAGCTCTCTGCTGATACGGACAGCTCGCCTCTTCCTTTCCTCTCTCTTCCCCTGGCTGGTGAGGCTGTGCCGGCGGTGCTCTTATCCTCACTGGGCCCCACTCGGCTGCGGGCCCCATAGCGCCCGCATGGGTCGCTATGGTGGTAGTTACGCCCCTGGGTGGGCCTCTAACCATTCTGTATATCTGAAGGAACAGAGTTGTCACTCTAGGACAGGACTACAGAACACCACCTCTTTTCAATAAAATAGAAGGGGTGGGCTCTGTATTTCAAAGATAGCTTGGATAAATATAACTGATAGCAGTGCAGCAAGGAGCAGAGAGCGCATGAAGTTGTCGGGGTCAGTAGGAATTCTTTCCCATTTATCTAAAAAAAAATGCTTTCAATGGTCTATCTAAAGTTGAACCCCCGGATAAGTAAATATTATCCAAACCCATTCATCGTGTGTATTCTTCTTGAATCTCGGTGTGTTTTTGTGTATTTCTTCCAGATCTGTGCAGTAATCCAGTGTGAGACTTCCTGTAATAAAGACCGCTCACTGCTGCTCTCTCTCCTTGTGCAGGGAGACTGGTCTTGTCTCCGCCCCCACTCTTCTATTTTTCTGCAGGTGACCTGTAGTGGGCGGGGCCTGGCTAGTTCACTCCCACAGCTCTGCTCTCTGCACAGGCTATGTACACCACAGTGATGTCACTGCTACCTTGCATTGGCATTTTGGTGCACACAAAATTAATTTATCGCCTTTGTGAGGCTCTTGAGGAATATACACTATATTACCAAAAGTATTGTGACGCCTGCCTTTACATGCACATGAACTTTAATGGCATCCCAGTCTTAGTCCGTAGGGTTCAGTATTGAGTTGGCCCACCCTTTGCAGCTATAACAGCTTCAACTCTTCTGGGAAGGCCGCCCACAAGGTTCAGGAGTGTGTCTATGGGAATGTTTGACCATTCTTCCAGAAGAGCATTTGTGAGGTCAGGCACTGATGTTGGATGAGAAGGCCTCATTCGCAGTCTCCGCTCTAATTCATCCCAAAGGTGGGGAGGTCAGGTGGGGACTATCAGGTTGAGGTCAGGCCTCTGTGCAGGCCAGTGAAGTTCCTCCACCCCAAACTCTCTCATCCATGTCTTTATGGACCTTGCTTTGTGAATGAATGAATAATTTGTAAAGCGCTGCAAATGCGAGCTGAATCGCCTCAAGGCGCTGAATGCGTTTTGTGTTGTCAGCTTCTTAGAAGAGGAAGGTCTTGAGTTTTTTCCTGAAGGTCAGATGGTTTTCTTCCATGCGGATGTAAGTCAGAAGAGCGTTCCATAGCCGAGGTACTTTGTGCACTGGTGCGCAGTCATGTTGGAACAGGAAGGGGCCGTCCCCAAACTGTTCCCACAAAGTTGGGAGCATGAAATTGTCTAAAATGTCTTGGCATGCTGACGTCTTAAGAGTTCCCTTCACTGGAACTAAGGGGACAAGCCCAACCCCTGAAAAACAACCCCACACTATAATCCCCCCTCCATGAAATGATTTGGACCAGTGCACAAAGCAAGGTCCATAAAGACATGGATGAGCGAATTTGGGGTGGACGAATTTGGCTGGTCCTGACCTCAACCCGGTAGAACACCTTTTGGGATGCATTAGAGTGGAGACTGCGAGCCAGGCCTTCTCATCCAACATCAGTGCCTGACCTCACAAATGCTCTTCTGGAAGAATGGTCACACATTCCCATAGACACATTCCTAAACCTTGAGGACAGTCTTCCCAGAAGAGTTGAAGCTGTTATACCTGCAAAGGGTGGGCCAAGTCAATATTCAACCCTATGGACTAAGACTGGGATGTCATTAAAGTTCATGTGCGTGTAAAGGCCGGTTTCCCAATACTTTTGACAATCTAGTGTATCTGAATTTTAATTTTTTTTTTTTGTGCCCTGGGTTCCGCTTTTAACAAGCCAAAAAAAAAATGCAAATACGAGAAGTTCATGGTTTGGGTCTACTTGCACATTAATGGGTCATCACATTAACGACGGTGGAAAAGCGATAACAGGTGACGGACGGATGACGACAGTCCTAACATTGTGATCCTAAACAGCTGTAACAGTTGAAGTTGGGCCGTTTGGGGGGGGGGAAAAAAAATAACAGATTGTGTTTTATGTTTATTTGGCAGCCGTGTTGGTTTCTATGTCAACACATTCCAGAGTATCGCGGGCCTGGAGGAAAATTTCCACAAAGAGATGAGCAAGGTGAGGGGGGGGGGGGGACGCATGCCAGGAAATTGTGCATGTTCTATGTAGCCGGATTTGTGGGGCGGGGGGGGGGGGGGAGTATTTTGTGCGGAGATGATGGATTGTAAAAAAAAAAATCAGATAACGGTATAAGGCAAGGATATGCAATTAGCGGACCTCCAGCTGTTGCAAAACTACAAGTCCCATCATGCTTCTGCCTCTGGGTGTCATGTGGCTTTCAGAGTCTTGCTATGCTTCATGGGACTTGTAGTTCTGCAACAGCTGGAGGTCCGCTAATTGCATATCCCTGGTATAAGGTGTGGGGCTAAGAGGGCTGACCATACATTATGCAATCTGTACAACAGTTGTGCCACCACCCCCCCACCCCCTCCTTAGCCTGCCACAGTGCTCTGTCCTGCTGCTGCAGAGTGACAGCAGGACCAGGACAGAGCAGTAGGCTAGTTCATCGAGTTCTCACTGTCTAGCCTGCCGCAGTGCCCTGCAGGGTGCTGGGCAGGCTAGTTTCAAACTGGCAGTGCACGGGAACAGTGTGCACCCCAAACCGGCCCTCTTAAATGATGCCATCGCTGCTAGTGTGCCGATCCGTGCGCTGTCACAGATTAGGGGGTGGGGGGGGGGTTGACACCATCGCAGTCCGATATCACCTCCTACTTGATGGTGTCGCCCCCTCTAGCGGGTGGCACCCCCATAGCGATGCCACTGTTGTACAATCTCTCCTATAGATCACCCAACAACTATGTAGTGCAAGGACCTGCTTGATTTGAAACCAAGCACATGGATCGTTTTAGGTTCATCCTTGTATTGCATTGTTTTGGAAAGCCTTAAAAAAGATTGTACAATCAGATTTTTGTAGCGTGTAGCCGTATTGTCAGGCGAGGTTCACACCTTTTTTTACAGGTCGGGAGCACATGCTTTTCAGACCCACGCTGAAATGTGTTGCCCTTAAGGGCCGGTTCACACTGCTGCGTGGTGCGAGATCGCGTGTGATTCGCACCGCACTGCAAATCGCATGCAGTGTCCGTGGGATGCAATTTCAGCCATACAGATAATATGGCTGAAATTGCATCGCATTCGGACCAAACTCTCACAGGACCCCTTTTTTTTTTTTTTTCTGCAGTAGAATCGGTGTCAGAAACCATGAAATCAGGCCGAGACAGAAGTACTGTTAAATCACACTTGTTTAATAATAAAAGTAAAAAAACATAGCCAAATTTCAGTACCCAGAATGGATAGTCAGCCAAGCCAGAAGTCAGGAATCAATGTAGTGGAACAGAAAGCAGGATCTGGAGCCAGAAGGGATGTCAGCAAAGCAAATCTTGAACAGGATCGCAGGAGATAGTCTCTGTGATGTTGACCAAGGCGAAGGCAGAGATCCTCTGGACTGGACGGCTTAAGTAGGCAGGACTGACGAGCAGGTTATCATCAACAGCTGAGTAACTGTGGAGAGAGATGGGAGCAGGCAATTAGCCGACAGCTGTGCGGCCAGCTCAGAGAAGGAAGGGCTGAGCCCGGCCCTGACAATCGGATCGCATGGGTGTTCACACCTATGCAATCCGATTCATGGCTGAACTGTCAGTTTGCAGTGTAATATGCGAGCTGAAATGGGGGCGTCATTAACAACGCATTGACACTCCCCGCAGTTGGCATATGGCAGTGTGAACTGCCGTGCGATGCGGGAACCCGCAGTGGATTCACAGGGTTCCCGCATCGCACATGTGTGAATCGAGCCTTGTCAGACGCACAGAAGTGCCAATAATTGTTCAAGTGGTTATAAAGGCTGAAGGTTGCATTTTATGGAGGAAGGTAAAAAAAAAAAAAACCTTGTGTGCTGCCCCCTAATACTCACCCCCTCTTGATCCAGCGATGTGCACAGGAGCCACGGCTGTCTCTCTTTTCCTCTCTCCTCATTGGCTGAGACACAGCAGCAGGAGCCATTGGCTCTCATTGCTGCCAATCACCAACAGTGAGCCAATGAGAGAACGGTGCAGACCCGTGACTCTTTCTTATGGACACATAGAGCAGGAACTTGGGAGCAAGCACGTACCAGTGCCCCCCAAAGCAAGCAGCTTGCTTTTGGGGGCAAAAAGAATGGGCTGCATACCACGATTGTGATCCAAATTCCTTTATTGTAACATCCCAGAGTGACACCACAAGAGCAGAGTGCCCGGTAAACGCGTTTCACACTTGTAATGATTTTGTAATGATTAAGCACTTCTATCACATCATGAAAAATCAAAAGTGCTCATTTTAAAGGCTTATATGCAAGTTATTGTCATAAAAAGTGTTTAGGGACTTGGGTCCTGCCCCAGGGGATATGTATCAATGCAATTTTTTTTTTTTTAAAAACTGCAGTTTTTTCGGGAGCAGTGATTTTAATAATGCTTAAAGTTAAACAATAAAAATGAAAAATATTCCTTTAAATATCGTGCCTGCGGGGTGTCCTTGGTATGCCTGTAAAGTAGGGCATCTTTCCCGTGTTTAGAACAATACCGCATCAAAATTACATTTCTAAAGGAAAGAATTTTATTTAAAACTGCTTGCGGCTGTAATGAATTGTTGGATCCTGGCAATATAGATAAAAATGAAAAAAACAGCATGGGTCACACCCCCCCCCCAAGTCCATTACCAGGCCCTTCAGGTCTGGTATGGATTTGAAGGGGAACTCCAAGCCAAAAAAAAAAAAAAATTGCGTAGGGGTCCCCCCCAACATCTATACCAGACCCTTATCTGAGCAAGCAACCTGGCAGGCTGCAGTAAAAGGGGGGGAGAACGAGAGTGCCCCCCCTCCTGAACCGTACCAGGCCACATGCCCTAAACATGGGGAGAGTGCTTTGGGGTCCCCCCAAAAGCATCTTGTCCCCATGTTGATGGGGACAAGGGCCTCATCCCCACAACCCTTGCCCAGTGGTTTGGGTCTGCGGGCGGGGGGCTTATCGGAATCTGCAAGCCACTTTTAAAAAGGGGACCTGCAGATCCCGGCTCCCCCCTATGTGAATGGCTATCGGGTACATTGTACCCCTACACATTCACCAAAAAATGTCAAAATGGTAAAAATGACCAGAGACATTTTAGGACAGGTCCTTAAAAAAAAAAAAAATAGTGTCCCGCGATGTCCATTCATCTTCGATCACAGTGTCTGATGGACCGAGAGAGAACAAAAAACGGAAAAAACTCTGCCTCCATGGGAGGCTCCCGCTGACTGCAGGCTTTTTGCATTGACAGCTGTTATATAGCTGAGGGCGGGGCCACCCAGTGACGTAAACGGGTGACCACGCCCCCTTCGGACATCATGTGACATCACGTAACGTCAGAGGGGGCAGGGTCACCCGTTTACATCACTGGGTGGCCCCACCCTCAGCTATATAACAGCTGTCAATGCAGAAAGCCTGCAGTCAGCGGGAGCCTCCCATGGAGGCAGAGTTTTTTCTGTTTTTTGTTCTCTCTCGGTCCATCAGACACTGTGATCGAAGATGAATGGACATCGCGGGACACTATTAAAAGAAAAAAAAAAAGTGTCTCGCGATGTCCATTCATCTTTGATCACAGCGTCCGACGACCCAAGGAAAAAACTCCGCCTTCATAGGAGCCTCCCGCTGACTGCAGGCTTTCTGCAATAGCTGAGGGCTGGGCCACCCGGTGATGTAAATGGGTGACCCCGCCCCCTCTGACGTTACGCGATGTCACATGACATCAGAAGGGACGGGGTCACCGTTTACGTCACTGGGTGGCCCCGCCCTCAGCTATATAACAGCTGTCAATGCAAAAAGCCTGCAGTCAGCAGGAGCCTCCCATGGAGGTGAAGGTTTTTTCCTTTTTTTTTTTTTTTCTCTGATGATCTGTTTTTTTTATTAAAGGACTTGTCCTAAACTGTTTCCTGTAATTTTTACCATTTTGACACTTTTTTTTTGTTTTTTTCCGATAAGCCCCGCCCACAGGCCCCCACAACCACCGGGCAAGGGTTGTGGGGATGAGGCCCTTGTCCCCACAACATGTCAGAGCTCAGTTATTTGTCTGTATCATCTTTTTTTGGCCTCTGCAGACCATTTTAAAGGCAGCTCAAGCAAACTTGGCCGAGTTCTTCATTTGTCAAATAGATGGCCTTAGAGAAAGGGTGATCACATATTTTATGTTCAGTATGGATGTAGCTGGCTGTTGTATTTCATGATTTTTCCTCTTTATTACAGCTGCATCAAAACCTCCATGAAGTTATGACGAACCTTGAGAGCCATCAGGAGAAACCATCAGCCAACGCCTTCACTGGGAAAGCCCAGCCGAGGTGAGTGAGGGGGGTTTTAAGACAACTCCACCTGTAATCTACATTTCAGTCATTGATCCAGGTCATGACGTATCTAGTAGTAGTTGGTCACATTCAACTGGACTTTGTTCTGTGATGATGATGTTTTGAAACTTATCCAAGCCACTTCTTCAGTTCCAGTGAGTCTGGTCACATTCAACTGGACTTGTTCCGTAATACTGAAGATGTTTCGAAACTTATCCAAACCACTTATTAATTTCCAGCAAGTCTGATAATATTCAAATGGACTTGTTCCGTAATCTTGAAGATGTTTCGTAACTTATCCAAGCCACGTCTTCAGTTTCAGTGAGTCTCAGGAAGATACCCCAGCATTTGTATCCACAGGGGTAGCCCAGAACCCTTGATCCAATCACCGTGAAATGTGTCAACGCAAATATTGATTGTCCAAGAATAGGACGAGAGGTGTGAAAGTTGTGGCATCCCCCTGTTCTAGTTCTACTAATCCATTCTTGGTGCCAGGGAGTTTGCCAACATGCAAGCATTCAGCCATGTAAATTGTAGTATTCATACCTACGCAAACATGGGAAGGCCGTGTCTACAGGTCAAGACTCAGCAGTTTTCCTACACCTTAAGGAAAAAAGACTTTCTTTTGAAGATGCTTATTTTGGACAGAGGACAACTGGTTTGCATGAAGCGTGAAAGAGGCCGTCTCCGGAAAAAAGCCAAACAGGAATAGCCATCCATGAACAAGGGTGGGGAGCCTATGAAACTATCTTGCTTCCACATGTAATGCTGTTTTAACATCTCTAACCCAGCAATTTGACACTAATTCACGTCTTCAGTCGTATGAATAGAAGGATTATTACCTATGCAGACATACAGACACCAAGGAAGGCATTACACAACTAGAACGGGGGTTATCTATGCAGTATAGACGCCACACTCCCAACAGCCCAATATGTGATAGTTAAGAAGCGGCCGAAGCCTCAGCTCCTCCCAGGCGCTTTTCCAGCTCCCCTAAAGGTTGGTCGTAGGGGTCAGGGGGCTTCCACAACTTTTATGCCTCCCATCCGGTTTGACAATCCAACATCTGCCTTGACACATTCCATGGTGATTGGATTGGTGCTACCTGTGTGGATATAATTGCTGGGGTATTTTCCTGACACGCATTAGGACTGAAGTAATGGCTTGGGTAAGCTACCAACTATCTTCAACATTATACACCAAGTCTAGTTAAATGTGACCAACTACTACTAGCGCACTAACCATAAGGATCACTATTTACTTATTGTACATCCAAAGGAACAGTACGAAATGGTAGATTATTTTTATGTTTAAAAGGATTTTGGTCTCCAAAAGAGCTTGGACAATTCACTAGGAAGTTAAACCAGCTTTTTTTTTTTTCCTAGCTGTGTGCCAGTGTCCAGACATCTGTTAGTGTTTTTTTAAATTGTCCACTCCCAAAGAGACCTTTGTATCCATTTTCTACAGTGTCCAGACATGGGGTGTTGTCCAATGTTCCAGAGTCCATCCAGTTTCTTTACAGTCCTCCAGCAGCACAGAGGACTTCAGGAGAGGAGCAATAGATAGTTAATGGAGCAGAGCCCTCCGACAGAGCAGAGTAGTTCAGGGCAGGAGGGTTAGATAGAGGAAGGAGCAGAGTCCCCCAGCAGTACAGAGTATTTCAGGAGAGGAGAGTTGGGTAGAGGAAGAAGCAGAATCCTCCAGCAGAGCAGAGTATTTCAGTAGAGGAGAGTTAGATAGAGGAAAGAGCAGAGTCCTCCAGCAGAGCAGAGAATGTTAGGAGGAGTAGTAGGAGCAGAGTCCTCCCATTTCCAGTTCTCCAGCAGCACAGTGTAGAGTGGTGAGCATACTGTCCACCTGTAAAGGATTCCAATGTTAACTACACGTTCTCTGAAAGAAATGTCATAATCCATTTTTTCTTCTGTAAGTTCATCTCTACTTTTCATTCGGCTTATGAATTATGACCATCCCCTACTTGTGTATATATGAACTGTATAGATATTTAATCTATGTCCTGCTATCCTATTGTGCTGGCACCATGGTTTCTGCAGACTCTGAAGTGATGAGGGAGGTGATGGTTGTAGTCAGCAAGCCGGGGCGACCGTGCCAATCTCCAGCCGCCGAATTCCCCTCAGGTCAGGCGTGGGCTGACGAACGGACAGACTCCATGAATCATACCGTTCACGCTAATTCCTCTGCGGGTTATATTACATCTCTCCTCGGCCAATGTCACCGGCTGCAGAGAGACTTCATCCACTTCTAGAATCCTCCACTGCGCCACGGAGAAAAGCTGGCTGGAGAAATCTAAGTCCAAGAATTAACACTTCTGTAAGGGGTGATCTCCATACATCAGGGGTTCACTTTAGAAATACATTTCCACGCCCCTTACCTTTTTTATTATTCTTAAATGGGTTACTTCTTGCTTTGACAAGTACATAGACCTAGTACAAAAGATCACAGGATCCAAGAAAAAAATAAAAAATAATATAGTATAAAGTAAAATGTAATATAAATTAATAAAATGTATAGAATATAATGTGTGTAAAAAAAATAATAAATATATATATATATATATATATATATATATATATATATATATATATATATATATATATATATATATATATATATATATATATATATATATATATATATATATATATTATAATTTTTGGATGAGGTGTGGTACTAAATACAACTGAATAATTTTTCAGAACCTTTTATGGGTAAAAATCCATTCTTAAACTTCAGCCGGTGACTTTGCCCAGGCTGAGATGTGAGATGTCATCAGTTTGCTGCAGGCAGGAGGCAAGGTGAGAGGCTGCAGCAGGGGGCTGATCTGTGTCAGACATTTGTAAACAAAGCCAAAAACTAGCTCCGGCACCAGGATTTATAGGATTGTGTCATCTGTGAGCCGGCATCTCGGTCCAGAAAGGAAATGGGTGGTCCTGGGTGATGCCTGAACAAAGATGGTGCTGTTTTCTGCAGGGAAAAGCAGATGAAGGCATCGTCGGGGGAGTACTGCGATCTCCATGATCGGTGATAACCCGAAATGTTACATGGACACATTATATATGGCTGTATAGATCTGATGTTAGGTTTGCATTGATGACATGTCTCAATAGCAGTGTTGGTACTCGTATTCTATTCCTTAAGGACTGATTATTATTTCAGAGTTTCTACTTCTCTAGCAGTGTGGTTATTTTTTATTTTTTTGCATTTTGATAACTTTTTTGTATTGACCGCCATTGTTCCCCCGACACCTCCCACAGAAAGAAAGCCAACCTATTCTCCCGGCTGAGGTCAAAGAAGAGCAGGTAGTGGTGGAGGCCGCATCATGCGCTAACCAGGGGTGCTCAGAGTGTGCCATTAATGATCATGTGACCACGCATGTTCTCGTTTTTGGATGTCTGACCTCTCTGTGCGAATGGGATTATTAATACCTTCTAATCGTGTTTTTCTCCATTCTGTGTTCTGGATGTGGAATGTGTGGAATTAACCCTTCATTTACTTAGCATGTGTTGGCGTGAGATTGAACATGTTGCTACCTGAGAGGTCCATATAAAATCTGACCTTCCCTTCATCCTGGGATCACACTTGTGCGGCGCGAGATAACCGCATTCGATTTGCACAGGAATCGCACTGCATTCCTGTGCGAATCACCTGCGATGTCTGTGCAGTGCGATTTGAGCCATTTATTTTGCATGGCTCAGATCGCACCGTGTCCACACCAAAATGATGCAGGATCCTTTTTTTTTTTCGACATTGACACCCGCAGCAGATCGCATTAACGCCGTGCGATTTTCAATGCGGTGCAAAGGCACAGGATACGCTACATTTCCCCGCATCGCATCAGTGTGAAACGCGTGGGGAGTGTGCACCCCCACGCGGGTGTCAAAATGAGAGTAGCGGCTGCAGTACCAATGAACAAGAGCCTGCGCAGAGATGTACGGAACGCCTGTGCATTCCCATGCCGGTAAACTCAGCCTAACAGTTCCTCCACTCCATGAAAAATATTTTGGTAAGATATATTCAGAGTCGGTGGATATTTGAATGTTGACTGCCCTATGCCTATCCTTAGAGTCCCTTTTAAACCTTTGCACCCTTATGGCATATGCCTATCCTAGAGTCCCTTTAACGCCTTTTTTTTTAAGGCACTTAATAATTGCAGGTGAATTAAATCAGAAAGATCAAGCATTTGAAATTAGTTTATGATGTTTTTTTTCTTTATAAATTATTTTATTCACTTGCCAAGGGTCTTTGAACTTGGTAACAAATTTGATGACTTCGGCCAAATATCCTAGCTCAGCTCCCTTCGTTCTTGCACATCATAGCCCTCTTGTCTTCTGGGTGTGTCGAATTTACTTTTGTGTTGGCCCAGCTCCTCCATCCCTTTTTTCATCTACCCCTTTTTAGGCTTCTGCACTCCCAAGCCTTTTGGTAAGTTTGAAGGCCTGAACGTGATACATTATATTTGTATGTGTGAACTAAAAATTTTAAAAAAATTCAATAAATCATGAATGATGAAAAACAAACTTCAAAATTAAATACAACCAGTGAGCAATAAATTATCACCCCGTGACAAGTGTGAACTGGATATATCAATATATATATATATATATATATATATTGTCCATAAACTATGTGAACGGAAGTCCAGTTAGTGATAAGATCTCCGGTAAAAATAAGTGTTTTTTGTAATCATCCACCACACCTCTGTGCCAGTGATCCACTCCCCTCAAAAAAAACGCACTCACCAGCTGCTTTAGCCTCACACTCTCGTGTTTGGCCAGAATTCGCCTCAACCCACTCAAATAGGGGTTAAAATCAGATCTCCAATAGTGTATTTTGGAAAAATAAAGAAAGAGGAACCCTGGGATTGTGATAATGCGATTGTGCACTATAATGTGATTGTGCACAATAGTGTGATACCGTACAAAAAAATGTATTAAGATATCAGTAATCATTGTACTCGCATAAAAACATTTCACAGTAGGCAAAAAAGCAATCACATCAAGGCAATCCATGCAGTGGTTTAAACGTTATACTAGACATGTGCACAGCCAAAAAATTTGTTCATTTTCATTTCATTAGTTTATTATTTTTTTTCGTTTTGCGGGTCATTCGTTATGATCGCGATTCGTAAATTCGTTCATCCATAAATTGGTAAATGCGTTCATTCGTACATTTGTAAATTAGAAAATTCAGAAATTTGTAAATTCAAAGTTTGAAAATCCAAAAACCCGAAAATTCAAAAATCAGAAATAGTAACTAACTATTAAATTATAGGTATTGTAATTTCCTTTCAAATTTGACTGTCGGTGAACGTAACAAATACGAATTTATCCAAAGTTACGAATTATCCAAAATAAATGCTGCATCTAAACAAACGGAACGGAACAAATTAATAATAAATAATAATAATAAAATGTTGTTATTATTATTTGTTATTACTAATTCATTACGTTCCATTCCGTTTTTTCGGATCATTCATAACTTCGGATAAATTTGTATGGGTTACATTCACTAACAGCCAAATTTGAAAGGAAATTACAATACCTATAATTTAAAAATTACTAGTAATTACTAATAGTTAAGTTATTAGTTAACTATTATTTCAGATTTACAAATTTACAAATTTACAAATTTACAAATTTACAAATTTACAAATTTACAAATTCACTAATTTACAAATTCACTAATTTACGAATGTACATTCTTAAATTGCGAATGTACGAATGCCCGAATTTACGAATGTCCAATTTTATCGAATATTTGGAAAAAATTAGTTAAACAGGTTTTCGTCAATTCGGATATTAACGAATATGTCGAAAGTCATTCAGAACGAAACGAATTCGGAACGAAACGAATTGCACATGCCTACATTTTACTACGGTCACGGCGGACCCAGGGTGCGTGGATGCTGGTAATGCTCTCACCCGCTCCTCGACCCGATCCCCTGCTTCCCAATGCACCGTGTCTTGTCACAATGTCCTACGGCACACGTGCTAGATTGCCGAATAGCCACGCCCCGACATGTTTCATCACTAGGTCTTAACCCTGGGATTCATGTTTAATCCCATGATTACGTCCTAGTGACGAAACATGTCGAAACATTTTCTCATTTTTCATGTGGAGCAATCACTTCATGGAGAGTGCTTGGAATATACACTATTGGATATTGGAGATCTGATTTTAACCCCTATTTGAGAGGTGTGGTGGATGATTACAAGAATCACTTATTTTTACCGAAGATCCTATCACTAACTGGACCTTCGACACTTGTCACAGGGTGATAATTTATTGCTCACTCGTATTTAATGTTGTAGTTTGTTTTTCATCATTCATGATTTATTGAATTTTGTTACTCATCACAGGGTGACACCATCATCAATACTATCAGTTTTTAAAATTTTTAGTTCACACATACATTATATTTGTATCACGTTAGTGCCAATATTTAATCCTTTATTTTTTGATAGGTTTGAATTCTGATCACATACCAGTATTTTTTTTTTAAGCGGCAGCTGTAGGATGGTCCGTGCATATATCCATGAGCACAGTGGTGGGATTACAGGTATAGGCGGATTTACTTGTAGACCAACAGTTTGAACAAGTTTGAAGGCCTGTTTCTGTTCCAGCATGACTGTGCCCCCCCTGTGTAGAAAGCCCATCTCCATATAGTTTGATGAGTTTGTTATGGAGGAACTAGAGTGGCCTGCACAGGGCCCTGACCTTAACTTTTGGGAAGAATTGGAACACCAGTTGTGAGCTAGGTCTTCTCATCCAACGTGACATCACCAACCTGACCTCACAAAGGGTCTTTTGGCTGAAGAGGCTCACATTGCCACAGAAACTCACCAAAATCTGCTGGAATTCTTTCCCAGAAGAGTGGAGGCAACTCGATATTAATGGCCATAGGAGGGCTTCAACGTGGGGAGTGTGGCTACCTGTTTCAGAGCTAGCTGCTCCTTCTTCAAGCCTGAAACATGTGGCCATGCTCACTTCTATATGCTGCAATTAGTTGCCACCCTCTGCTTTTTCCTTTATTGCAGAGATTACTTCAGTCTCGTTGAGGAGCTGCCATGGATATCCCTGGACCCGTGGACTTTTAGTATAATCCTACAACCCCACAGCACATTCATTGATGGGGGATTATGTTGTAGCTTGGCTGTATCCCTACCTGCGCCATTCTCGATAATTCCCTGTGTAAATTTGATGCCCTGATGTTCTAAAGATGTAGGGACAAATGAGTGTGACTGAAAAAAAAAGGTTGCATGTCCATGCAATGTTACTAAATATTTAAACATAATACACTTCCACTAAATCGTCCTCATTGCATTATTTTTTTTCCCCCCAGCGACACCAGCCCTGCTAAACCCAACAAGACCACGACCTCTCCTCCAGATGGTCCTCCAGCCGCCAGCGCAGAGGAGAAGACCACCAACCATGATGCAGAGGAGTCGCTGGTGTCTCCAACTGCTGCTGCAACTGCTACGTTCTTCCAGGACACCCCAACTGTGACCGTCTCCAAATCCCCCTCTCAGGTATCCCTCAGCATGACCGCCACTTCCACCAAAACATCTTTTTTATTTTTATTTTTGTACAGCCTGATAGTTTAGTTAACTGTAGATGACTATTGTGGTGTTCTCCTGTACAGTGAACAGATTTTGGTTTAGATGCTCCTCATCCACTTTTTTCTCCTCTTCATAAATATCCATCCTAAAGTTCATGGGTCATGGATCCCACCATAGTCTGTACTGTACAGTTGTGTGGCTGGAGCAATAGACCGTTCCTTTGGTGGGACCAGATCTTCTCCATAGTGTCTGTTGGCTTGGTGTCCTTCTCTATCATGCTTTTCTAGTTGTAGACCTTCAGGATTTCACTTGATTATCTCATATAATCAAGTTTTTGACTAACCATTCTTTAACCCTTTCTTAGGTTTTTCTTTTTTTTTTTTTTTTTTTTTTAGGTTGCTTTCAGATTCTTCTCCATATGTTCCTCTGTCTTCACACTTATTGTGTGTTCT
The DNA here is from genome assembly GCA_037952835.1 of Lithobates septentrionalis. Lineage (NCBI taxonomy): Eukaryota > Metazoa > Chordata > Amphibia > Anura > Ranidae > Lithobates > Lithobates septentrionalis. The sequence continues at coordinate 70,051 of JBBDGP010002487.1, forward strand.
CTCTTGTATTCAAGTTTACTTCTCCAACTTCTCCATAAATTCTCATTTCTGCTACTTCTTCTTTTTTAATATTTTTTCCTAATGTCCTCCTAGGTGATTTGATTGGGTAGTGTGCAGGTGAAGACCCTTCAGAAATACACTGTTCTCAGGAACGCATTAAGGAGGTTCTTCAAGAAAGAGAGAAAGTTTCCACTTAGGCTTCATGTATGCGGCCATAAGAAAGACGTACAGCCTGCATGGAGTGTAAATAGCCGTCATAAGATGGCCCGGGGTCAGTTCACAGCCCCCCGTTGCAATGAATAACTGCATACTGATAAAGAGGGGTTTATGCCGACGTTTGCATAACCTCGTGAATGCATGTAGGTTACAATATTAGACACAGTTTGCATCCAGGGCTGAACGCCAATGCGATCGTGTGAGTTTTTACCCACACCCTCATATAGCAGTGTACAGCCATTCATTATAGTGGGAGTGCTGTATGCTGCCCCAGTGGCTCGCTTGCACCAACCTACTTATGCCCCATGCCCTTTGTACGCCCTCTTGTGGCTGTTTCCATGAAGTCTTATTCTCAGAAGAGAGATGTTCAGTGTTTGCATTACTCAATGCCGAGCCCCAGGCAGATATAACAGACACAGATAAACACAGCTCTGTATTCCGTAATAAATACTAGGGTTGCACCGATATTAGTATCAGTACAGGGGGTCCCCGGGTTACAAACAAGAGAGGGACTTTAGGTTTGTTCTTAAGTTGAATCTGTTTGTAAGTCGGAACAGGTACATTTTTTAAGTGTAGCTCCAGTCAAAAAAACTATTTTTACGTTTTGTAGATAGCATAGGGAAGGGTTATCACCCCTGTAACATTTGTTTTGCTGTCTGTGCCCCTGTTCAGAAGGTTTCACCTCACTTTCTGTCCCAATGACAATTGGATTTTGAAAATTTGGGGTTATTAGGGAAATAAGGATAGGTGATAAAGCATCAGTGGAGACACCTTTTTCCCATATTAACTCTTACAGGAGTGAATTTCCCTTCCTAGGGGTAGATTTCATCTCACTTCCTGTTGTCTCCCTCCGTTTGTAAGTAGGAGTCGTTTGTAAGTCGGATGTTTGTAAGTAGGGGACCCCCTGTACCGATACCGAGTATTTGCACAAGTATCGGTACCAGTGCAAATGCACCAATACCTGAAACCGATACTTTCAGGCTCGGCTCTTTGAGCTGTCAGTGGGTCTCTCCTGTGTTAAAGAAGTCTGGTAATTGGAGCTGTCAAAAAAAAAAAAAAAAAAAAGCAGCCGGCAATGTTTATTACCAACATTGCTCAGCCCTAAAAACACTAAAATAAGAAGAAACATTGTTTCTTTTTTTATTTTATTTATTATTATTATTTTATTTTTTATTTCTGTTTCTTCATCTGCAGATCAAAGGGGCGAACAAATGTTCCTCTGTTTAACCCCTTAATAACCCTTAATTTACTCTAATCGGCCTTAATTAACTCCCTATTCTCCTCCATTTAATTATTATTGTATATAATTAAAACCTTTTTTTTTTGTTGGCTTTGTTAGTGAATATATATATATATATATATATATATATATATATATATATATATATATATATATATATATATATATATATATATATATATATATATATATATATATATATATATTATATATATATATAAATATAAATATTCACTAACAAAGCCAACAAAAAAAGTTTTAATTGTATACAAGCATTGAAAAAGTGCTAAATTAAAAAAAAAAAAAACCTTTTATTTAATTCGTAAATAACTTTTTAATGCTTTGTACCATTGCTGACAGCTGAAGTTAAAACAAAACCGTTGCAGTAGATATCGGTATTGGCGAGTACTAAAAGTAAAATATCGGTACTTGTACTCATTGTAAAAAAAAAAAAAAAAAATGGTATCGGTGCATCCCGTAATAAATACCCAGCTATGTATTTTAATTTTAATTGTTTATAATGCAAGCTTTAGGAAGCTAGTTTATATACCTGCTTTTCCAGCAAGTTTAAGCCCAACTTTTAGAAAAGTGTTTTTTCTTCAGAGGTTGTCACATTGGGGGGGGGGGGGGGGGATTTACTAAAACTGGAGCACTCAGAATCTGGTGCAGCTCTGCATTGTATTTGTAACCAATCAGTTTCTAACTCCCGCTTGTTCAGTTAAGCTTTGACAATGAAAACTGGAAGCTGATTGGTTTCTGTGCACAGCTTTACCAGATTCAGTGTGCACCAGTTTTTAGTAAATCTCCCCCGTTTTTTTAAAATTTTTTTTTTTTAAGTAGCGTATTAATTTGGACCAGTGTATTTCTGGCAGTACAACAGCACCATCTGCTGGTAAAAGAGTGACATTACCACAGTTTTTCCTTTTTTGTTAACCCCTTTTATATCACATAGAAGATGTTCTGCAAAATATTAAGTGTGGATAGGTCCATTTTCCAGGTAGAAAATCTTTTGAAAAATCTAAGAAGACTCATTGTTTAACGTGAACCTGTTCCTATTCTAAAATTGTATTAATCTTGCCGAAGCAGAGATACCACAAATTGGGTCAGTAATTACCCTTTAAAACCTCTCCTGTGTGCCCTTCTGATTTAGTTTGTTTATTGGAGCCTGTCTTTACAGGCATTTGGCCGAAGTTTCATTTATTATCATTCCACCGGCTGATGGCAGCACAACCACTGCAATGTAATTTATTATTTATAAAAGTATACTGTGTATATATACAGTATATAGTTTTGATTTTTTTTGTTTGTAATAGATAAAAAAAAAATCTTACAATAAAAAAATATAAATAAATTGAATAAATCTATCCTATCGATCTATCCCCTTTTTGCTAATAGACAAAAAAATCTCTATCCTCTCTATCCTCTATCTCTATCTGTCTCTATCTATCTCTCTCTATCTCTATCCTCTATCATCTCTATCTATCTCTTCCCTTTTTCCTAATATATAACATAATCTCCGTTGTGGAAATAATTAGCCAAGAAACCCTTCTGTGTGCCCCTCTGAAATTAGTTTCACAGTTTAAGAGCTTGACCTCCCAGACTGTGCAACCTAGCCTTACCCACCTTTGAACCTCTGTCCAATGTGCACGTTTAAAGGTTGTTAGAAGAACCATGGGTTAGGGCACAAGGCCCACAAGCTGAGTCCATTTGTTCCTCTCCTGCAACTGCAATACCCCCCCCCCCCTTCGTCTCCACCCCCACCTTGTCTCTGCAGTTGGCAGCAGAGAGAAGGACAGAACTCCTCCTGCAGATCCTGCGCTTCTCTGTTCAGCCACAGCACCCCCTCACCGCCATCTCTCCTGGTCTCAGCAGTCGGAAGGAGAGAGGAGAACAGAACTCCTCCTAAAGATCCTATGCTTCTCTGTGTCAGCCCCAGCACACCTTTGTCTCCGCCTCCCCTGGTCTCAGAATTTAGTAGACTCCAGCAGATGTCTGACTCCAGTCCTCCTCCAGACTTTGCACTTTCTGCTTCCCAGCTCCGCCCTCAGCTTTTTTCCCAGAAGCAGCACAAGGTAAGGGAGGGTGATGGACTCTTGATTTCTGATGGTGGAGGGGCTCTTGAATTCTGATTTAAGGGGGGGGGGGGGGGGGGATGCAGTGCTCTGGACATTTAGTCTTACAGATACATCCGGACCTTTGAGGGCAATCCTAATGCTGGTACGGCCCACAATTGAGTTTGACACCCCTGGGTTAGGTTTTAGCCTTTAAGCTAAGGTAAGTTAGGCCATAGTAACACATGAAACTTGTTTCAGAGAGGCACGCAGAAGGCAATTACTTCTATCTTCTCGTAAATGGAACTTTTAAAGTTCAAAATATCTTCAAGTTTGCTTTAAATGAAATATTTGTAACATTGTAGTGACAACTAAAATATTTAAATTATTTAATGAGCCAATCTATGAAAACCGGATGTTACATGAATTTCCCTTGTGTTGTACCTTTTGGTTTTTATATTGCTCCTAAATGTTTATAACATTTTAAGTTTTTTGATCCTTGTGTTTCCTGTGCTCCTCACCCTGTTTATTTGCTGTTTGTGTATTAATACACATTTGTGAAGCGTTCATCCAATGCGGAGGAGAAATAGCTCAACATCCGCCATGGGATGGACCCGTGACGTTCCCTATTGTGTGTTTTTGCTAATTTTTGTATGTTTTTTTTGTTCTTTTTTTTTCCCTTTTGGGTGGGGGGTTCGTGTGGATTGTCTTTGCTGGTATTTTACTTGCATGTAGCTGAGGAGAGGCCCACCGGTCCCACCACCACCAAAACACACGCCGTCCAGGGACATCAAGCAGGAAAATATCATCGGTCTGTTTGATGACAGTTTTGTGCCCGAAATAAGTGTGACCACTCCCTCACAGGTTAGCGGCTGCTGCCCACCTGCCTGCAATGCACTAACACATGCATGCCCAGCGCTATAAGAGGTGTCACTTTGGGGAGAAGACCAAAGAAGCCCAAATTAGGACTTGTAAGTTGTAGGATAGGCAGGGAACTCTCCATCTTTTGGGGATCTTAGTCCAGGTTAGGCCCGAGAACTCTTCCTTTTTGTTGGTGATCATAGTCTTGGTTAGGTGGGGAACTCTTCATCTGTGATCTTACTCTTGGTTAGTTGGCGAACTTACCATATTCTTGGTGATCTTCGTCTAGGTTAGTTGGGAAACTCAATCTGTTGGGGATCTTAGTCTGGGTTAGGCAGGGAACACTTCGTCTGTTGGTGATCCTAGTCTAGGTTAGGTGGGCAACTCTTCATCTGTCGGTGATCATAGTCTAGGTTTGTTGGGGAACAGAATCTAGGTTAGATGTGGAACTCTCCATCTGTTGGTGATCTTGGTCTAGGTTAGGTGTCAAACTTTCCATATGCTTGGTGATCTTTGTCTAGGTTAGGTGAGAAACTCACCATCTGTTGGTGATCTTTGTCTAGGTTAGGTGAGAAACTCACCATCTGTTGGGGATCTTAGTCTGGGTTAAGCAGGGAACACTTCATCTGTTGGTGATCCTAGTCTAGCTTAGGTGGGGAACTCTTCATCTGTTGGTGATCCTAGTCTAGCTTAGGTGGGGAACTCTACATCTGTTGGTGATCCTAGTCTAGCTTAGGTGGGGAACTCTTTATCTGTTGGTGATCTTAGTCTAGGTTAGGTGGGGAACTTTCTATCCGTTGGTGACCATAGTCTAGGTTTGTTGGGGAGCACTGTCTAGGTTAGGTGGGGAACCCTCCATCTGTTAGGGATCTTCGTCGAAGTTGGGTGGGGAACTTTCCATTGGTTGGTGATCATAGTCTAGGTTAGGTGGGGTGCATTTCATCGGTTGATGATCTTAGTGTAGGTTAGGTGGGGCACGCTTCATCTGTTGGTGACCATAATCTAGAATAGTTGGGGAACGCTGTCTAGGTTAGGTGGGGAACCCTCCATCTGTTGGGGATCTTAGTCTGGGTTAGGCAGGGCACTCTTCATCTGTTGGAGCATTCTACACCTAACCTAGTCTAAGATCACCATCTGTTGGGGATCTTCGTTCTAGGTTAGGTGTGGATCTCCATCTGTTGGGGAGCTTAATCTTGGCACTCCATGGGGGTGATGACCCACAGTGCTTCAGGTTAAATGACCAGAGGTAGCTTGGTCTGTTTTACATTTTAGAGGCAAGTCCTTGCAAAATTACGTTCTGATATCTGAAAGAAAATCACATTATATTTCAGATTTTTTTGCTGTATAAGAGGAATTGGTCTTGGAATCAATATTGATGTTTACCTACAGATTTTCCTCTACAAATTGTCATCTCTTTATATTTCCCTAATGGGAAAAAACAGAAGGATGAATCTCCCCAGCAAGGCACATAGACAGCAATAGGAACATAATGTTATTTTAATGGTGATGAGCACTGCGTTAAATTATAGGTCATATATGGTCATCTTTTGGATGGTCATTCACAGGCAGCTCCTATTTTTCTAGGACATTTGTAGACCTCTTTATAGAAGCATGTAGAAGAAGGAGAGAATAGAGCCACTCCACTTATAAAGTCCAGAATAAGAATTTTTTTGATGTTATCAGGGGAATTCAACACATTTTGAAGGCTCTCAAAGCTGGCCTTCTTCAGGCCTGAACAAAAAGAGGGGGAACAAAAATCTAGACTGGAGTATCAGAAGGTGAACATTTTATTTTATATGAAGCTTATTTTCATTTGATGCCAAAGAAGAATCAAGATAAACGCAGTGGCTTAGTGGTTAGCATTTCTGCCTTGCAACACTGGGGTCCCCAGTTTTAATCCCGGTCGGTGTGCTATTTTCATGGAGTTTGCATGTTCTCCCTGTGATTGTCTCAGACATCTAAGATGGTCTGAAAATGATTCTAGTTGTCAGTGGTAGGGTTGGGAAGTTCTAAAAATGATTATTCTCCATTATCAAGGAAGCTTCAGGATAGTATTTAGAGCTGCATATTGATTTAGAATACAAATTCCCAACAGAACCCAAGAATCTGGCAATCTCTTTGGTTATTCTAAGAAGTGACGCCTCTGTGGAAGAAAATAAAATACTTACTAACATTTTGCCCTTTTTTTGCTCCAGCGGACTCTGGCTACCTTGCTAACTGATGGCATCTTGTAGGCCACATGGACGTATACCCTGACATACACTTTAAACATAGATGTTATTGGGAGAGCTGACTGGTAAAGTAGTTGGCTTAGGGTGCAGTCTTGTGGGATTTCAAGCTTTTGTCTCTGTGGAAGACACAGTGATGTCACCTGTACCTCCCAGAAGCCTCCGTGGCTGTGTGGTTTGTGTTGGGGGTCTGCCAAAAAAATCAGACCTTCCGCTTGCCATGGAAGGTCCACTTTATGGACCTAGCAGGTTTTAAACAAGCTTCAAGTAATAGTGAAGCTTACCAAAGCCTGCTAGCAGCTTGTGTTTATGTTCCCCAAAATGGACCTTAAAAGGTTCTTTAAGGGCTTCAGCAAAGCTTGCTGCATACGGCTCTCATTCAAGTTAAGGGTTGTGTAAACAAGGTCTCACGGGTTACTGATTCAGAAAGTACAGAAGGATGGCAATGGCTGCCTAATATATTTCTGTCTTTAACCACTTGGCCTGTAGGGTAATATTCTCAGTCACAGCTCTCTGTACTGTATAAAAGGTTTAACCTACATTGCAGCTGTAAACTTGGAGCACACCGATGTGCGTGCGTCTAGTTTAATGTCCGTGCCCCCCCACTGGCAGCAGATGATCCCGGACTGATGATTGGTTTCCCAATCCTGTGGTGATGGTCAATCACAGCGATCATTGAAAGTTTGTTGACCAATGTCTCCAGCCTTCAGATGGCTCTGTGCACAAAAAGAGATACAATGTTAGCATTAAAGTGTGTATAAAATAAACCGCTATTTACAAAGTATTTTTTTTTAGCATGAATTTATGTACCAAATGGGAAAAAAATTGAGTTATTGTCAAGATAAATTAAGTTAAATTTTGGTGTAGACCTCTAGTCTTCAGTGACCTCTGGTCATGAAGGCATTAAAGGCTTCCAAGCCCATGTAGGGTGGAGTAACTTTAAAAAATGCAATGCAGGATCCTTATCTTAGGGCTTATTCAGATGTTGGGGGGGGGGGCGCAATAGTTTTACTGCCCCTGACCACCCACCTGAACAAGGATAGGCAGCAGCTCAGGGCTGTACACATGCTACGGCCGTAATGCTGTAGCAAAAGTTGAACCCCCTGTCAAAACATGACCCCTTCAAGTCCACAGGGCCATGGCGCAGCTGTCCCGTGGTGAGGAGGTGACATGTCCAAGCCGCCTGTCAACTGCCCTTTCAAAAGGGATCCACCGCCAATCACTTTTCAGAAGGGCTGCTACAACTTTAAATGAGCCCTTATAGTGTTAAAATAATTTTCTGTGTAGGGCTAGTGACAAAATCAACCCCTGTACCCCGCCCAAAAAAAGCCAGTGTCCGCTGGACGTCACTAAGGAACCTTTTACCGTGTGCATGTTTTGTGCTAATTCCATGTGCATGCCGCAGGTCCTGGTGCCTTGCTTGTTGTTTCACTGTGCATGTTTTATTTTTTTACACTTGTTGATGTGGAGATGTCTTGGTGGTACTTGTGACAGCTGCCTCCAGCTCCAAGTCCAGCAGAGCCGTCTATTCATGTAACACCAAATGCTTCCACCTGCTGATCTAGCAGAGGTTATTGTGAGGGTTGCAAGAAAGAGCAGTGTACAAATGTCCATGCCATGGCACCAAAACCATGCAACCATCCTTCACCAACCAGAACACAGGAGACTGAATTCTGATTGGTTAAATTGTTCTCCCACACTTTGCTCTTGCATTGCACTATTGAATATTAAGCCTCATGATTATGCAATAAGCTCTGTTCAATCTGCCCAATGAACCATACAATATTGGTGAGACTGTTGTTGATAGCCACTCTGTACATCTATGGATTAGTCAACTTGGGGGTTTACCTGACTACATTTGACTGCAAATATTAAACCAGCGAAAGGTAAGAATTTTGACTATGCATCAAGATATTGCAATGTAAACATGAACTAAATGAACATTGAACTGGACTCCTAGGCAAATGTTAACTTAAAACTACACTACATGGCCACAGGTTTGGGAACACTTGACCTTCACACCTATGTAAGTTTGTTGGACATCCCATTTCAAGGCCATGGCCATTCATATGGAGTTGATACACTCTGCAGCTATAACAGCCTTCACTCTTCTGGGAGGGCTTTCCACAAAATTTTGTTCTGTCTTTTGGAATGTATGCACATTCACCCAAAAGGGAATTTGTGAGGTTGGGAACTGTTGGACAGGAAGATCTGGCTAGCAATTGACATTCTATTTCATATCAGAGGTGTTTTAGTAGGGTTGAGATCAGATACTGACATTGGAGAAGAATTCATCCCAAAAGTGTTCATTAGGGTTAAAGTCGGGTACCAATGTTGGAGAAGACTCATCCCACAAATGTTCAGAATTGTTAAAATCCCAGTACCTATGTTAGAGAAGAATTTATCCCATATTCGGTGGGATTGAGGTTTGTTACCAAAGTTGGGAAAATAAATTTATATAAGTGTTCAGTAGGGTTGAGGTCCGGTACTGATGCTGGAGAAGAATTCCAAATATATTCAGTTAGGTTGAGGACCAGTACTGATGTTAGAGAAGAATTCATCCCAAAGGTGTTCAGTAGGGTTGAGGTCCAGAAATGATGCTGGAGAAGAATTATTCCCAAAGCTATTCAGTGGGGTTGACTTCAGGTACTGATGGAGAACAATTCATCCTAAAGATGTTCAGTAGTGTTGAGGTCGGGTACCAATGATGAAAAATAATTCATCTCAAAGGCATTCGGTAGGGTTAATTGTAGGTACTGATGTTGGGGAAGAATAAATCCGGTAGTAGAGTTGAGATCAGGTACTAATGTTAAAGAAGAACTTATCACATGAGGTGTTTAGTAGGGGTGAGGTCAGGTACTGGCATTGCAGAGGAATTCATCCCAAAAGTATTTACCATGGTTGAGGTCAGGGCTCCGTGCAGGCCACTCGCGTTTCTCCACACCAAATTACCCAAACCATATCTTTTTATGAAGCTAGCTTTGTGCATGTGAACCCAATTATATGAATAGGTATGAGCATACTTTTGACCATATAGTGTATTTATTTTACCAGTTTTTTGCTGGATTGGATGAAGCATAATACAAGGGGTGTCATACTTTCCTTTTGTGAGGAAAATGGTGCTGGTCATGTGACAAATCCCGGGTATCTGGTCATGTGATCTCTTTGAATGAAATGATAGGGGTTCAGATCGGATGATATTCCTCCTCAGCAGAGATTCACATGACTAAATGCCTCAGCAGGGAGTCCAAGGTATTTGATTTTTTATGGGTAAGTAATTCACCTGATATCTTGATATTTATCAATCCTAGCAATCTTAATATAGCTTTAGGCTAAAATTTGAACATAGATGTGCTCTGAAGCACCTTAAAGTTTTAAACAATTTTGTAGAAACTAAATTGAAAAGCTTGCATGGGAAGGTATATTGCTTACCTAATGAATGGGACCTTGCCTAATTCACAAGACCATTTGCCAAGGAGTAGACCATTGGGTTTGCTGCCAAGTACTGCTTAGTGCTAATGGAGGAGAGCAGATTTATTCATACACAATAAGTGCTGGCAACTCTTCCCCAGTTCTGTCCACCATTTATTTTAATGGCACTGTGATGCTTGCATACAATGTCTACTGTAGGAACTGCTTACTGAAGATCAAAGGATGAAGCCCGGTGAGCTAGTATGGCCCAAGGAGTAGTGTAGAACTAGAGCATAAAATGAAAGAGTACAGTAGGTCTGTATTAGGGAAGGTAAGACGATTCTCAGTTTGGCTGTGTGAACAAAGTCAAGAAACCTTATATATAAAGCTCCTTTAAGAACTTGTGGCTCTGTGTCAGCGTTTATACACATTTCACTGTCTTGTATATGAAATCCGAAGGTTTAATACAGGGGTCTTCAAACTGCGGCCCTCCAGGTGTTCAGAAACTACAATTCCCATCATGCCTAGTCATGTCTGTGAATGTCAGAGTTTTACAATGCCTCATGGGATGTGTAGTTCTGCAACAGCTGGAGGGCCGTAGTTTGAGGATCCCTGTTTTAATAGATCACAACTGAGAGTAAAGACAAAAGTGGGATTTAATAAAATGCAACAAAAAGTCATCTTCTGCAAACCTTGCATTGGCTTTGGATGTCCAATCACATCATTTACAAATATTAAAGTGTAATGTAAACCCCAACAATGAACTTTCTCCTATTTGCTCTCCTTTGGTCTGTTAAATATTCCATTGGAAGCATTTTCTTATATATGTTAAGTGCAAAAAAAAAAAAAACTGTTGATCTGTCCGGTTCCCTGTACGCTTCATGTTTTCTCAAAGAGCCCTCCTAGTTCTTATCTTGGACTACAGAATGATTAGTATTTATGTTGTGGAGATGAGAGAGTGGTTGAGTAGTTTAGCAAAAGACATTGGGCAGAGCTGACACCACTGCGACCACAGCATGAAATTAGAAGCGGAGTGCATGTCTGGCAGATCAGCAGGTATTTTTCTGTACTTGCAGGGCCTTTGAGGGATACAACATGGGGAAATGCGCATGTACTGCAGAGATGTACTGCATGTGTCACTTTTTAAATCTTACCTTGACATACTTGTTAAATCTCACAAATTTCATCGATTATGTCTTGGCTCTCAGGTTAACGTCATTAGGAAGATGTTTTACTGGATTTGCGTTGCTAAAGATATATATATAGAGAGTTTTGATGTGGCTAATAGAAACCAGGGAAAGACTGTTCCATAGGGACCAGTCAGGTTTGTTGGCCACCAATTATCCACTTTTTTGTTGAACTTTTTTTTAATTTATTTTATTTTTTATTCCCATTTGGTTTTTGTAAATTACCCTTGGTTTACTAGAGGGCGATGGCCCTTTGGTTGTTCTGTCTCCACCAGCACCAAGAGCGTTTCTGCATTGCACTTATGTTCCTACCCCCCATAACGTTCTCTCTAACATTCCCACTAACCTTTTTTCTCCGTGCTGCCAAGTTTGAGGCTGCGTGGCCCCCAGTGCAGGAGCCCAGCCTACTAGATCTGGATTTTGACCCACTCAAACCGGACTCCAGTTCGACTGCTGCTACATCTCAGGTGTGTTTGAGTATTTTCCATGCTTGTGGGGGGCTTTAAACTAGGTAATCGCTTCTACTTATTCTACTTATCAGTGAATAGTTCATGGTGGAACTGGTTCATGGTTTCCAGGGGCTAGCCTTGAAAATGTATGTCCCTAGTTTTCAGTGTTAACCAGTATATCTTATAATCCCTTATTTGTCAGCACTTAAAGTGGAAGTAAGCCCTCCTATCGTTTTCAGCCCAGGAAGCTGCCACCTCGGCCTCTGACCTTCAGCTGCCATGATGCTGCACATGTGATCAGTTATGACACCAGCCATTGGATGGTTTCTCAGTTTGGTTGAGAGCACAGCCAATGGGAGTGTTACATTCCCGGCACGTGTCGGAAGAGTAACTGTTTTTTGAAACTGTTAAATGGATAGGTTTACTTCCGCTTCAAGTTAAAGCAGTCTTTTTCAACCGAGGTGCCTTGAGGTTTCTTCAGGGGTGCCTTTTGAAAAATGCCTAAAAATTGATCAAAAATTGTATACAAGCCAGAAGGTGGATTAAGCCTGCCTTTTAGTTACACAAAACCATGGGTTTTCATTCTGCACCATTATGACATCCTAGACACTGGCATCCTAACAACCAATGATGTCATTAGTTGATGAGGAAGAGGTCTGTTGCCTCCACAGCATCCCTTGTTTGACCTTACTCTGCCCCTCTCCCTCAGCACTGCGGCCACATTAACTGATGGCAAGAATATGAGGGAGAAGAGAAACCTAGGAATACTAGTCAGTACCAGTGTGCAAAAGCGTATTTGCTTTGGAGGAATAAATCACCTCTAACATTGGTTGTCTTATGTGTGGATGTTGCTGCATATTAGAATCGTTTTTTTACATTTTTAGAATGGGGTGCCATGAGACTGTCCATAATTTTAGAGGGTGCCTTGATTGAAAAAAGGTTGAGAAATGCTGATTTAACCGCTTCAATACCGGGCCAATTCTGACACTTTGCTCCTACATGTAAAAATAATCATTTTTTTGCTAGAAAATTACATAGAACCCCCAAACATTATATATTTTTTTTTAGCAAAGACCCTAGAGAATACAATGGCGGTTGTTGCAACTTTTTACCTCACACAGTATTTGCGCAGGAATTTTTCGAACGTGTTTTTTTGGGGAAAAAAACAGTTTTGTGTTTAAAAAAAAAACAAAACCGTAAAGTTAGCCCAATGTTTTTGCATTTTGTGAAAGATGAAGTTACGCCGAGTAAATAGATACCTAACATGTCACGCTTCAAAATTGCACACGCTCGTGGAATGGCGCCAATGTTCGGTACTTAAAAATCCCCATAGGCGACGCTTGAAATTTTTTTACTGGTTACATGTTTTGAGTTACAGAGGAGGTCTAGGGCCAAAATTATTGCTCTCGCTCAAACGTTCGCGGCGATACCTCACATGTATGGTTTGAACACTGTTTTCATATGTGGGCACACGGGGACAGCGGCGCTTTAAAAAAAATAAATTTTTTTTATTGTTAATTATATTTTTTTTTTTTTTATTTTGACACTTTTTTGAAAAAAAAAAAAAATTGATCACTTTTATTCCTATTACAAGGAATGTAAACATCCCTTGTAATAGCAATATGACATGTCAGGTGCTCTTCATAGTGAGATATGGGGTCAATAAGACCCCATATCTCACCACTAGGCTGGGAAGCCTGAAATAAAAAATAAAATAAAACGATCGCCGCTTCCCAGCCGAAGCGGCGCCGTTTTTTTGAATGGAGAGGCCGGGCGTGACGTCATAACATCGCGCCCGGCCTCCGACGATCATAGAGACTCCGGGGACCATCTGGTCCGCCAGAAATCTCTATGATCTACATCCGGCGCCGGCGGATCCACTCTCCGCCTCACCGATCGTAACGGTGAGTCGGAGCAAGCACCGGAGGCCGGCGGGAGGGGGGGGGGGACGTCCCCTCTCGCCTCCCTTAGGAATGATCAAGCGGTGGAACGGCCGCTATGATCGTTCCTATGGTGTAGAGGTTCGCTGGCTGAAACCGGCAATATCTGAGTGATGTCTGTAACTAAAGGCATCATTCAGATATACCCGCTCAAAGCCCAAGACATCATATGACGCCCTTGGTATTGAAGTGGTTAAAGGACGAATTGCTTGTAACAAAATTTTTGTGGATTCATATGGAAGGATAAATAAGGCAATTGTTTGGTTGCCTAGTTATACTTTTTTTTTTTTTTTTTTTTTCCACAAGATTCACAATTTTTTTTTACCCAGGATTTTCCCACCTGAATCCAGATGGAAAATGTGGAAATCTTGGGTGAAAAAAATGTATTAAGTCTCCTTTTTGCGTTTTGGTAACAAGGTTACATTTATTGGGTTTGCTTTAGGTTTAGTAAAGTAAATCTAAAGCCAAAACTGATTTGTACCCATCAGTTGTTGTTCTTTATCTTCTTACCCTATTGAGGATATTTATCTTCCTGTTCCTGTACCATAAATATGGCAGGAATACAAATCTCTCTAAGTGAAAGGAATCCCTTCTCAATGCTTGTGTAGCGCTACCCCCTGAAGGGCCGCTGTAATATACGGGTCTTTTGTCCCACACCAGTGATGGCTCACCCTCACCTGGAACCAAGTAACACCAGTACACCGTTTAAACTTTTAGCCGGGCTTTATTAAAACTAAAAAGAGATAAACTGATTGACAGAATACTAATATTAAATGCAACGATATAATACAACTGCTCGGTAAATTAAAACCGGATTGGTGTTCGTTCACTTTAACCGCCAGTGAGAGGCCTTGTGAGTGGTGAACAAAACCTGTCAGTCAGTTGCACAATACAGAAATCATGTTCAACAATTTCCCAAAAGTGATATTACTGACTATAAAAGCCTATCTAGGTCTTGTAGGTTCTAGCTGCTAACCACCGGCCAGTGGGAATTCTATTCACACACACAAATAGTCTGCCAGAGTTGGGGCCCTTGAAATCCTGTGTTTGAGTACTCAGACTTTTGTGAAGCAATATTTGTAATCCAGAGAATGGAAAGGGGTATCTTCGCAAAGTATCACAGGGTAACAAAGATTACATTCTCTGAAAGTGCTCAGGAGACCGACACATGGGACACTTTCCCCTGTCTGGCTGCCACAATGCCGGTCCTTGCCTCTCCTCCTGTGCCCCCCCCCCCCCCCCCCCAATCACAGCTCTCCTGCGCTGCTATCCAATCCTGTCCTTGTTTTTGTTGTTAGGGGTGGGCTTCCTTCTTAGCTACAGCAGTAACCAACCTGCCTTCAATCCTGCAGCTGTACCCAATAGAATCTCTCCTGGGCTGCTATCAGTTTAGCCAGAAAATGCAATGCAATATTTCAGAGAGCGATACTCTGCATATATTACAGAGGCAATACTAAGCCAGTGCTACATCTGTTTTCCCCATTGCGACATTCCCCTTATGCTCCAAAAAATAATTCATAGTCTGTATTCGTTTTATATAAAAAGCACAAAGTCTTGGTGCCCATCAATTCATATAAAAACTATTGGTTCATGATCAGAATTATTGATTATTCATTGTTTTTGCAAGATGACACAGACACACACAATATAAAAAACAAATATATATATATATTTAAATTTATAATGTATTAAAAAATATATATATATATTATATAAATAATAATAAAAAAAATTATATATATATATATATATATATATATATATATATATATATATATATATATATATATATATATATTGTTACTAGGGTGTTGCTAAAACACAACTAAAACTAAAAATGCAATCCAAAAAATGTCCCAGTCCAAATCGTATAACCATGTTATGTTTCTTTGTCTTTGCTGCGATTAGTCGCTACCTTGGGATCTGTGGGAGGTAAGAAAACTAACTCACTAACTTACCCATGTTGTGTCTTGCCGATTACTGCACATTATGACCAGAACAGTCGTTGGATGTGACCATTGTTCATCCTGTATAGCATCTCTGACTCCATCTTGTCTCCTTCACTGCAGCCTGTTGTCTCATACATTTGTCCTAATGTGGACCTTCACTCTCTCAATCAGCATGAACTATTTTTAATCTGTATGCTGCTAGCATTAGTAAATAGATAGGAAGGTATATTATACTTATTTTATTTTATTTTTTTTACATTTCTTTAGTTACTTTCTGGTTTCTGGCCTAAGCAAATGATGTCATACATCCCAGGAGTCTTGGGGGAGGGGGTTCTCAGCCAAGCACACCCTCCTGCCTTCATGCCTGAGCTAAGGGCAGTTGGCTGTCAGGAAAAGAAATGCTACATGAATCCTCTGCCCTTACTCAAGATGGCCACAGCCAGCAATGCTAGGGGGGTGTTTTACAAAGTGATTTATCAGCAACATGGGAGCATGGATGGATGAGGGAGTTGCCTTTAAATAATAAAAATGAATGTAATAGCATTTTCATTTTGTGGTGCTCAGAAGCAGTGCAGTTGCGCTTTAATCACTATGGCTAGTCCAAAGGGGAAGTAGCATTTTTTTTTTTTAAGCAACAGTGTAAAACAGCAGCCTTAGATGCTGTTCTTCATACATGCTATCTGCCTGGCTGTTTCTGGCTTCAATACAATCTCAGACACTGCCTTGGAGCAAGCATGGTGCCAGCAAAGTCAGATCTCTAACTCTTCATGCTTGATCATTGACCGAGAGTATTGAAACCCCAGGATCAGCATGACTGCAAATAACAAGTAGTATTTTCAGAAAGAGAGCTCAGCAATGGAAGCCTCCATGCCTACAATGTTACAGGGTTACTTTTTATTTACATGTTTGCTGGTTACATGAAAGTTATTTAGTCCATGACCTTGTAAAGTCCACTGACGAAGGTCAACCTGCTTGGCCTTCTGAAGTTTTTAAACAAGATCTCATTTTAATATTTAGAATCAACTTCGGCTTTTGAGGATAGTGCAGAAAAACTTTTAAAGTTTAGTTTAGTAGACAACACAGAAAGTAGCAGAGCTTGGAATGTGGAACTAGGGTATAGCATCTCAGAGGGGCAAATGGTAGCTGCTAAAACCTCCAAAGTATGATGACCTCAATTACAATTAATGCAGTGAATAAAACTGTGCACAGTAAAGTAGGATTGGACATATTGGGTTTGCTTTGATTAGTTGCAGAAACCCTTTTGCAATAAATCTAATAAATGAGGGCATACGGCTAGGGACCATCAGACTGGAGAGAAAAGGTCTAGATCAGTGGTCTTCAAACTGTGGCCTGTGGGCTAAAACGGCTCTTTGCTCGCCTGTATGCGGTCTTTGGGGCAGTGTTCCTCACACTGATACGAGGAACTATTCCTCCCACAGACACTAATGATCGGGCACTATTCCTCTTACTAATACCAATGTTGTGGCACTATTTCTTCGGCTGACACCAATGGCGGGGCACCGTTCCTCCCGCTGACGCCAATGGCGGGGCACCGTTCCTCCCACTAACGCCAATGACTGGGTACCATTTCTCCTCCCACTGACCACCCAGCCTGAGACATTGTTGCACCCACTGACACTGGGGTATTTTATACTGTCACTGGCCACAGTCTGGCCCTCCTAAAGTCTGATGGACCGTAAACTGGCCCTTTGTTTAGAAAGTTTGGAGACCCCTGGCCTAGATGATGAATGAGCTCCAGCCAGGAAATTACGGGCTTTATCAGACCTGCTATAACAAATAATGCACAATTTGAGTGTGTGCAGTAAAACCATAGTAAGCAATTTCAGTACAGGAAAGGAGTTTGTACAACTGTGCAAGACTGAAGGGTAGGCTGGAGTTTTATGTTTAATCCTCTTTTCTTTGTAAAAGAGTGGAGAAGGGTTGCAGTCGGTTTGTCAGGTTTGCTGCCATATCTCATTTTGGGGGAAATTTCTCTTCACCTGTGGTCACTTGGGACAAGGATTGAATGGGACACATATAGCCATGTTGAGCCATCAACTTTATTATATGGTGATCACTGATCAGACTTTCTAAGCGGCTTTCTGGAAGTTTTACTGGTCAGAACATTGTTGATTTTAGCATTAAGACTCCCCATTCATAGTCTTCCAAAAAGTGCATTCCTCATCTCTTGATGGCATCACAGGAATTGTATTTACTGGATTGTGTTTTTGTAACGAATTTATCTGGAATGTCACAAGTGCATCTAGTCAGATTCCTTGAGTGTAATTGAGAGGACAGATCTGACGTATCGAAGCTGCAGAACCTTCTTAGATATGGGACTGGTTAGCATTACACATTAAGAGCTTCTTCTGTAAAAGATTTCCCAATGTTCCATCCATCTTGAGTGCAAAAAAAGCCCTTTCAATGATTTAAACAAGCCATGGAACCCTAGGATGCCTAAGAAGGTTGCTAGGAGTCCCTTGAGCTGTGGCTGATTGAGCTCCCATCTGATATCTGCACAGTTCTGGGGCAGAGCCAGCGGCGTGACACAACAATATTTTTAGCTGTTTGTAAGGGTGATATTCTTCCTACTGACCATCAATGTAAGGAGCATTCTTCCTACTGACCAGCAATGTAAGGTGACTACCTTCCTACTGACCAGCAATGTAAGGTGACCACCTTCCTACTGACCAGCAATGTAAGGTGA
This sequence comes from Lithobates septentrionalis, assembly GCA_037952835.1. Lineage (NCBI taxonomy): Eukaryota > Metazoa > Chordata > Amphibia > Anura > Ranidae > Lithobates > Lithobates septentrionalis. The sequence continues at coordinate 88,290 of JBBDGP010002487.1, forward strand.
CTACCTTCCTACTGACCAGAAATGTAAGGGTGTCCTTCTTCCTACTGACCAGCAATGTAAGGTGACTACCTTCCTACTGACCAGAAATGTAAGGGTGTCCTTCTTCCTACTGACCAGCAATGTAAGGTGACTACCTTCCTACTGACCAGCAATGTAAGGGTGACCACTTTCCTACTGACCAGCAATGTAAGGGTGAACACCTTCCTACTGACCAGCAATGTAAGGGTGACCACCTTCCTACTGACCAGCAATGTAAGGGTGACCACTTTCCTACTGACCAGCAATGTAAGGGTGAACACCTTCCTACTGACCAGCAATGTAAGGGTGACCACTTTCCTACTGACCAGCAATGTAAGGGTGAACACCTTCCTACTGACCAGTAATGTAAGGGTGACCACCTTCCTACTGACCAGCAATGTAAGGGTGACCACCTTCCTACTGACCAGCAATGTAAGGGTGACCACCTTCCTACTGACCAGCAATGTAAGGGTGACCTTCTTCCTACTGACCATAATGTAAGGGTCAATCTTCCTACTGACCACCAATATAAGGACATTTTTCCCATTGATCCCCAATGAATTAGTTATGTACGGGTTACACGAACTATAAATTATTTTAGGGGTTCCCCTGTGGTGGTATGATTGTATTTTTCTGCAACTCCAACCAAATTAATAGCTTTTTCCTTTGTATTGCTCTTTGTGTTTGCACAGACAAATGTTTCTAAATATAAGAAAAAAAGTGTAGCGCTATAATGTGTCAATAGAAAACATTAACAATAAAGTGTACTGATTAACCAGTAGTGTATATCCCAAAAATTAAATAATATTGGAACAAATAAACAAAAAGCAGTAAAGCAGTAGAAATTCCAAAATGTGCAAAGAGAACCACTCTTGTTTAAAACCTTTGAAATATGGCAATATAAAGAGTGTGTATCACACAGATTGAACCCAACCCCCTAAAGCCAACAACAGGCAGATAGGGATGGGAACAAGTGATAAGTCCCTGAAGTGAGAGAAGTTCTTATATTCAGGTAGAGACTTCTTAAAGCATAGATCCAGATCACATGGAAATGGTTGTTACTGATGGACTCCTCCAATCTGTGTGATACACACTCTTTATATTGCCATATTTCAAAGGTTTTAAACAAGAGTGGTTCTCTTTGCACATTTTGGAATTTCTACTGCTTTACTGCTTTTTGTTTATTTGTTCCAATATTATTTAATTTTTGGGATATACACTACTGGTTAATCAGTACACTTTATTGTTAATGTTTTCTATTGACACATTATAGCGCTACACTTTTTTTCTTATATTTATTGTCACAATTAGTCTAATTGGTGGTGTTGGCAGCTTATCGTTTTTATTACATTTTGTATTCCATACATACTTGATTTGTTTTGGTTGGCGCAGCAGTTCCTTCCTTTATTCTAAATAGATGGTAGGAGGATCAGAAAGGTCACATGCAACATTACACCACTTTGATGCACACCAAAATCTTTCTACAAAAATCGAGGCACTGACATTGCATTCGAACGAAAAGTCGTTTGAACCAAAAGCATAAAAATCATTCATCCAACCAATTCACTGGTGCCTTCATAGACTTTACACATTTCAAACACATTTGTACAGGTGTAAGGACAGCTTGGCTTCCAGCAGGCAAGGTTTTATTCTTCCAGAGGAACCAAAGCTCCTCCTGCAGTCAGCTGGAAAAACTAGTAATATATTTTGAAAAAATTGTATAAATGTGATTTTTTGTTCAATATTTTTGTATTCAATTTAGAGTAAGATACGGTTCTTAGAGTAAAAAAAGGTATAAACATACCGTCTTGGTCCCATATTCTAACACACATTGAGACATTGTCAATAGTGTTGGTCAGATAACAAGGGGGAGACATGTTGGCTTACATATACAATCTTGAGTTAGAATTGAGACAGTGGTGCAGGGTTACTGACTAGCAGTATGCATCAAATAGTAGTGCCTACTAGATGGTGAGAGTCAACACTCACAAGATAAGATTTGGTTTCTCGGACACTCCTAACAGGAGAAAGATAGAGAAGAAATGGAGAAGGAAGGGGATGGGGAAGGAAGGGGGGTCCAGGGAGGATCCAGGCTATTAGGTGGCCAAGAAGGAGGGCTAAGCGAAATTAAAGTGGGGGGGGACCACTAGGGCAGCAATAGAGAATCATCAAAGTCAGGAGATAGGAAGTGTTGAGACCAAGGTTGCCACAGCTTTGTGTAGTATTCTACTGTGTCTTGAAGGACCATGTCAATTTTAGCGTGAATCATAGCCCTGGTAATACTTTTGTTTGGCCTCAATTATGTTAAGGGAGTTAGTCTTCCAAGCCCTAACTGTGGTTTGTTTAGCGGCTGTAGTTATGTAGAGTAACGGCTCAAACTCAATTAGAGCTCAGTTTGGAGGGAGTAAATTGAGCAGTGCAAAAAAAGGGGGGAAATTACAGTAGAAAGCAGCACTGAAATGGTTCCAAATATATCTTCCCAAAATCAACTAACTATGGAGCAGGGCCACCAGATGTGGAGATGCGTGCCATTGTCCACACCACCTTAAAAACAGGTCGGTGGAAAATGTGGGAGGAACATAGAGAATTCGGCAGGGACAAGGTACTTTATAGTCAACTTTGGAATGCATTAAGGTCTTGGACAGAAGATTTGGTTGTGGTCCAGACCATTGTCCAATCAGTCGTTTCCGGGGAATGTCCCAGGTCACATTCTAAATTCGTAAAACCTAACTTGGGTAATTCACTTTTATAAACTCTTCCATGTTGGTGAATTGACCCTAATGCCGCTTGAAAATTGAAATCTAAATTTTTGGTGAAATAATGAAAACCATAACACTGAAACTTCTAAAATAGTAAGTTAGGAGAGCTGTTCTGTCCTGTTGATATGGAGCTGTGTAATTAGATTACGTTGATTAATCTCATCTCCCTAAATTAGCACGGTTCAGAACCTTTACTCAACATGCATCTCACATAATTATCTTTTCACCCAACCAAATTAAATAACGTGCTTTGCCAGACAGATCTTAGCAGTGGTTTGGCTACAATCCCAGAAAGACATGTGGGATGGAGGGGGTGTTGGATGACCTTAGACGAGACCTAATTAAACATGATTGAGTTAGCATTGTCTAACAGCACACCTGTATGTGATAGATGTAATAGGCGCCATGTCAGGTTGCAGACAACCCAAAAACTATTGATGCTAATGAATTTAGTTGATTATCTAGAGCAAGGGTCTACAAACTTTTTATACAAAGGGCCAGTTTACTGTCCTTCAGGCTTTAGGGGGAGTAGATCGTGGCCAGTGTGAGTAGAAATTGTCCTGGCATCATTGGAAGTAAACACTGTCCCATCATTGGTTTTAACAGGGGGAATAGTGCCCCATGGTTGGTATCAATGGGAAGAATAGTGCCCATGGTTGGTATCAGTGGGAGGAATAGTGCCCAATGGTTGGTATCAGTGGGAGGAATAGTGCCCCATGGTTGGTATCAGTGGGAGGAATAGTGCCCCATGGTTGGTATCAGTGGGAGGAATAGTGCCCAATGGTTGATATCGGTGGGAGGAATAGTGCCTCATGGTTGGTATCAGTGGGAGGAATAGTGCCCCATGGTTGGCATCAGTGGGAGGAATAGTGCCCCATGGTTGGCATCAGTGGGAGGAATAGTGCCCCATGGTTGGTATCAGTGGGAGGAATAGTGCCCCATGGTTGGTATCAGTGGGAGGAATAGTGCCCAATGGTTGATATCGGTGGGAGGAATAGTGCCTCATGGTTGGTATCAGTGGGAGGAATAGCGCCCCATGGTTGGCATCAGTGGGAGGAATAGTGCCCCATGGTTGGCATCAGTGGGAGGAATAGTGCCCCATGGTTGGCATCAGTGGGAGGAATAGTGCCCCATGGTTGGCATCAGTGGGAGGAATAGTGCCCCATGGTTGGCATCAGTGGGAGGAATAGTGCCCCATGGTTGGCATCAGTGGGAGGAATAGTGCCCCATGGTTGGCATCAGTGGGAGGAATAGTGCCCCATGGTTGGCATCAGTGGGAGGAATAGTGCCCCATGGTTGGCATCAATGGGAGGAATGGTGCCCCATCGTTGGCCTTAGCAGGAGGAATAGTGCCCTGATTAATGGTGTCAGTGGGAGGAATGGTGCCTTATCATTGGTATCAGTTGGAGGAATAGTGTCCCAAGGGCCGGATAGAGGCAAAAGACAGACAGGCTTTTCTACTCCGGATGTGCATATTTTCCAAAGATGCTCCCGGAATGGATCCAGCCGATTTCAAATGAAAAGTTCAATTGGGCTTAAAAATGTGATTTGCATCCCTAAATGAAATTTTTTTTTCACCTTGGGTCACTGGATTATTTTATTCCTTGTGTCAAAATTAACAACTAAGTTACAAAAAAGGTTTGAGAAAGAGGTCTGTGCTAGGAGGATGGAGTGCAGGGCACATGCTGTACTGTATTGTCTTTTCAACCTTTTCATGGAGTTTGTGTCTCTCCTCACCCCTCACCCTGGTCATACCCATCACTTTCCCTTCTGCCATACTCCTCCTTTTGTCTCCCTGGCTGCCAGCCGGAGTCGTCTGTTCCTGGCGGCATGGACCAGGGCCCCAGCGGTACCGCCACTGACTCCTCTTTTGCCGTAGAGTGGCCAAGTGAGCCCGAGCCCACCGAGGCTGCCCAAGTAAGTAAATCTCTGGCTGACTTGGCATCTTGGGCACCAACAAGTGACCATTGCAACTTGTCCCTCTGCCGAGGTTTGCAGCATTACCCAGCATTCCTTACTTGGACCAGCTGGATGATGTAGTTCTCAGCAGATGTACTGTAAATTGCCCAAGTAGTAGCAAAACAGTGGTGAGTAATAGAAAAAGCTTAATTACAAGGAATATGTACATAAAGTGGTATTCAACTTTAAAGCAAACTTTTATTATATTGCAGCTTACCAATTCTTGGATGTGATGGCTGCATTCGTTTTATTTATTTATTTATTTTTTTAGGCTTTCTTCTATTTTTATCTGGTCATCCAGCCACCTCTGTTTTTTCAAAAGCACAAGCTCTCCAGAAGCATGTATCCGCTTACATGAATGAGGAAAACCATTTACCAATCAGAGGTGCTTACTAGGATCAGCTTTTATTTATTCATGTAAAACCTTTATGCAAAAAGGAAAAAAAAGCTGCTGTAACTGAAAATAAAGTGTGAGGTGGAGTTTGGCTTTAATTTGTTAGTGTATTTAAATCTGCTTGTGCATCTAACACTCCCCTTCCCCAGAACGACAATGCTGCTGTCCAAATCTGCCCCCTGTGCTCCTTCATCCAGAGTGGGAGCACTCTAATAGAGGAGGTGTGTTACTGGCCAGATCACCAGGTGAAAACAGAGGGAAGAAAGCCAAAAAAAAAAAAAACAACAAATGCAGCCACCATGTTTAATTGGTAAGCTGCAAAATATTTAACTTTTTTTTTTTTTTTTGAGTTTAATATCGCTTTAACTATTGCACTAATACAGGCCATGCAGGGGTGTTATTTTTGAACAATTCTATGTATAATGTATAAATTATATCACTGATTATATAATCAAACCTTAAAATGTATAGATTTAAAATAAAAAATAATATACATTTTTTTTTATTCATTTCAAAAGCAGCCGATTTTTTTTTTTTTTTTTTTCCTTCTGCTGCATCAGTTTAAAATTTATTAATAATAATAATAATTTACCGTATGCTAAAAAGATCAGGGATGCAGAACAGGAATATTTTTTTCATAATTTTACAAACCTTATTTTTAAATTATTACAATTACATTTTACGTAATTTATATAATACATTAGTATGGCCTTGTTAAGTGTTTTTTTTTTTTCTATTTTAAAATTTTTTTTTTTGTGTTTCTAAAAGTGATTTCTACCCTGTTTAGTAAGGGTAGATGTATATTAAATGGGAAGTTTCTCTGAATAGTGACTTGTGGTTTACGGTTACCAAATTTTAGGAAAATAATTCTTTACAATCTATAACATAGTACATTTAGAAACAACTGAGATAATTTCCTCCTGGTACCACATGTCATATCCCAGAATTATATCTTCTCTCCATCTCTGTGCCTAATGTATCACTCATTGCAAAAGTTGCATTTTTTTCACATTTGGGGAATGAATAAATAAAAAATGAATAATTAAAAAAAAAAAAAAAAAAATGTGTGTATGTATATACATATGAAATCATGTAAATATATGTATCGTATATACATATATGTAATCTATAATATACATACACACACACACACACACTGTGTATGTGTGTGTGTGTACAGTATCTCTCAAAAGTGAGTACACCCCTCACATTTTTGCAATTATTTTATTATTTAATTTAACATACCAGCTCCCCATTCACACCTGAGACCTTGTAACACTAACGAGTCACATAACACCGGGGAGGGAAAATGGCTAATTGGGCCCAATTTGGACATTTTCACTTAGGGGTGTACTCACTTTTGTTGCCAGCGGTTTAGACATTAATGGCTGTGTGTTGAGTTATTTTGAGGGGACAGCAAATTTACACTGTTATACAAGCTGTACACTCACTACTTTACATTGTAGAAAAGTGTCATTTCTTCAGTGTTTTCACATGAAAAGATAGAAGAAAATATTTACTAAAATGTGAGGGGTGTAATCACTTTTTGCGAGACTGTGTGTGTGTGTGTATAGAGATGTAGAGATATATAGAGAGAGCGATAGATAGATATCTATCGATATAGATATAGATAGATCTCTATCTCTCTCTCCTCTTTTATATGCTATGAGCAATGCTACAAAAGCTGAAATACGTTTTGCATCTTTTGCTTTCATGCACATAGCAAATTAAGCATTTTCTTCGCAAAAGCACTGAGTTGGCGGCTTTTACCTTGATAAAATTGAGTATATATATATATTTTTTTCTTAATGCGGGTCTCACTGGAAGTAGAATGCAGCACTTACTACAAATATACCGTACTGTCATAATAAAATGTATTCACTTGTATTTCAGCAAATAATTTCTTCATGGCCCATTCACACTTGTGCGTGAAAGCATTGCACCTGCTCTGAGCGGTGTGTTGTGGTGCCATTAGTTGTGACTTGACACCCCAACGCTGTACAGTAGGCACGCCTATCCACATACCTGGCTGTATTTGGAAGCTTTTTTTTTTTTCTTTTAATCATCTGGCACCATTGAAGTTGCACTTTGTAAGAGGTGCTTTTCATAGTAGAAAAGGTTGTGTTTATAGGAACATTTTGAATGAAACCTTTTTGGCCAAAGGTTTTGCTAGGTCTTATGTCAGTGGTTGGTTGAAGATCCAATATACTCTCTTGGGGGGATTATGGCCTGAAAAACTGCAGTTCCTTAATGGACTGATTCTGGAATTTGACTGGATTGCAATTAGAATTCACAAACCCCTCCCAAGGGTTCCAATCCTTACCCAGGTGGGCAGAAATATTCAAGAACATCAGTAATTTTGGGTATGTTGGCTCTGCATTGTTACCCCAAGCCTGGAAGGTGTTCTATTTTTCCATGAAATCTCCAACATCTAACATGCCACCAATACAAGGAAAAGACTTTCCAGAGTCCGCCTTCTCTCCCGATTTTGTCAATTCATTAATTTCATTTATTTTCTCAGAATGTTTGCATGATATTTTAATAAATGAATGGCTAATTATCAACTTTTGACTTCCAGCCTTCAGAACCGGCCGTGAAGGAGGAAGAAGTGAAAGCTGCAGAGAAGGATGCTGCTAATGTAAGACCATTTCTCCTGCGCTTTGTAGAGGGTCATCACATTTTAAAGGAATGTTGGTGGAGTGGTGGACCCCAGTATAGATGTCTCAATTTTCTGGAATAGAGTAATCCTCTCTCAAATAGGGTTCCCCCAGAAGTTGCTAGGTGTTCCTTGAACTGTGGCTGATTGACCTCCTATCTGATGAATAGTTTCAGGTCCAACTCCACTTGACAGAGCCAGCGGCATGGTATCGATGATCTTTTTAGCTGTCTCAAAGGTTGACATTCTGACAACTACTGTAAGGCTACTAACCAGTAATTTAAGGGGCATTTTTGTCATTCACCCCCAATGGTTTTAGTAGGGGTTCCTCCGAGACAAGAAATTTTATTTTAGGGGGTAAAAAGTTTGGGAATGCCTACTCTATCCTCTTGCCGACCAGCCCATTGTAGAAATACGTAATTTGACATTAAAGTGGAGCTCCACCCAAAAGGGGAAGCTCTGCTTGTTTGCACCCCCCCCCCCCTCCCACACACACACCTCTGCTGCCACATTTTGGCACATTTTGGGTTGGAGAGGAGAGCGGATACCTGTCAAAACCAGGTAATCGCTCCCACTTTTGGGTAAAATTGCCACACGATTTTTCTGGACAGGTAATTATAAAAGTATTTATTTGTAGCTGCTGACTTTTTACATTTTTTTTTTTCCCCGCTGAAATGCTTTAAATATTTTCCATTATGGCAGCAGCTAGCTGCAATAACCCCGGTATTTTCTTATTTTTTTTCTACTAAGGGCGATTCTCTTTCAGATAAGTGGCCCCGCGAGTGCCTATCCCCCCCCCCCCCCCACTGCTTACCGGGCCTACCTGACTGATCGGTGAAGCCCGGGGGGTGAGCCGATGCTGCTGTTATCTGGGTATGGAGAAGAGTGAAGCCAAGGTGGCCACCACTGGTCTCTATGCCCTTTGAGGATCGGAGCGATGTCTGACGTTGCTTCCGGTTCCAGGGCCATAGTAAATCTCTTTTATTTTTTTGATCTTTTTTTTTTTAAAGGTAAATGAGAGCTTTAGGGTCTTTTTGAACCCAGATCTCTCAGTAAAGAGGACCTGTAATCCTTATTTCTATTACAAGGAATGTTTACATTCCTTGTAATAGGAATAAAAGTGATAAAAAAGACAGTAAAAATAAAAAGTAAAAAAAAAAAAATATTTTTTTTAAAGCGCCCCATCCCTCTGTGCTCGCTCGCAGAAGTGAATGCATACGGAAGTCGTGCAAGCATATGTAAACCGTATTCAAGCCACACATGTGAGGTATTATCGAAAACGTTAATGCGAGAGCAATAATTCTAGCCTCTGTATTTCTAAATGGGTATCCTGTAAAAATTTGTCTCCTATGGAGATTTTTAAGTACCGTAGTTTGTCGCCATTCCACGAGCGTGAGCAATTTTAAAGCGTGTCATGTAAGGTATCTATTTACTCGGCATAACCTCCTCTTTCTCATTATGCAAAAACAATTGGGATGAATATTGTGTTTTGTTTTTATTTAATTCATTAAAGTGCATTTTCTCCCCAAAAAATTGCATTTGGAAGGCCGCTGCGCAGATATTGTGTGACATAAAATATTGCAACGATCGCCATTTTATTCTCTAGAGTCTCTACTAAAAATATATATAATGTTTGGGGGTTCAAAGTAATTTTCTAGCAAAAAATGCTGATTTAAACTTGTAAACAAAAAGTGCTGGAAAAAGCCTGGTCTTCGAGTGGCTAGAAACTGCTGAACCAAGATGGGTTCTCAGGATGTTGGCAATATGTAGAATAGGAAAGAGAATGCCACAAGTTAACTTCACTTGATTATGTTGATCACAATAGTATCCTCATGTAGCGAACATTTCTTTATTTTGTCCATCTTATTCTTGCAGCAATCCACCTCCCCACCAGCTGTCGTTGTTGAGACGTTCCCCGCCACCGTGAATGGAACAGTGGAGAGCGCTCCCCCGAAGACCAACATGCCCCCTGGATACATATGCAAGGTAAGGAGAGAGATGTTGACACAACCTGTGGTCTGCAGAACTAGACGACAACCTTTTCTAGAGGTCCAAGAAGAGACAATATGAAAGTCTCCAATTCAATTATTTACACTATATGATCAAAGTATTTGGAAACCCTTCCAAATTATTTCATTCATGTTTTTAAGCTGCACCCATTGCAAACATGTGCATAAAATAAAGCACATGGACATACAAGGGCACTGTTAATGTTAGAAGATACAGACATTTCAGACAACTGTACGCTTCAACTTTGTAACTGAGGTGAGGGGAGGGGCAGAGAAGCTGGGCCAGCATTGACTTCCAGAAGAGGAGAGGGCTAGGACATGCAAATGGGGAGGGGGCTATGTTAGGGAACTGACTAGTAACATTTTCTAGCAAGTTTAAAGCCACGTTGCAAGTAAATAAAACGAAATAATGTCATATGACGTCCTGGGCAGGTATATCTGAATGATGCCTGTAGTTACAGACATCATTCAGATATTGCTGGTTTCAGCCGGCGAATCTCTACACCATAGGAACGATCATATCGGCCATTCCGCCGCTTGATAGTTCCTATGGAAGGCGAGAGGGGACGTCCCCCCCCCCCCCGACTCACCGTTACGATCCGCGAGGCGGAGAGTGGATCCGCCGGCGCCGGATGTAGATCATAGAGATTTCCGGCGGACCAGATGGTCCCCGGAGTCTCTATGATCGTCGGAGGCCGGGCGCGATGTTATGATGTCACACCCGGCCTCTCCATTCAAAAAAACGGCGCCGCTTCGGCTGGGAAGCGGCGATCGTTTTATTATTTTTTTTTTTTTTATTTCAGGCTTCCCAGCCTAGTGGTGAGATATGGGGTCTTATTGACCCCATATCTCACTATTAAGAGCACCTGACATGTCATATTGCTATTACAAGGGATGTTTACATTCCTTGTAATAGGAATAAAAGTGATCAATTTTTTTTTTTTTTTCAAAAAAGTGTCAAAATAAAAAAAAAAAAAATATAATTAACAATAAAAAAAAACGAAACATTTTTTTAAAGCGCCGCTGTCCCTGTGTGCTCGCACGCAAAAGCGAATGCATACGTAAGTCCCGCCCACATATGAAAACGGTGTTCAAACCATACATGTGAGGTATCGCCGCGAACGTTTGAGCGAGAGCAATAATTTTGGCCCTAGACCTCCTCTGTAACTCAAAACATGTAACCAGTAAAAAAATTTCAAGCGTCGTCTATGGGGATTTTTAAGTACCGAACATTGGCGCCATTCCACGAGCGTGTGCAATTTTGAAGCGTGACATGTTAGGTATCTATTTACTCGGCGTAACTTCATCTTTCACAAAATGCAAAAACATTGGGCTAACTTTACTGTTTTGTTTTTTTTTTAAACACAAAACAGTTTTTTCCCCCAAAATAACACGTTCGAAAAATTCCTGCGCAAATACTGTGTGAGATAAAAAGTTGCAACAACCGCCATTGTATTCTCTAGGGTCTTTGCTAAAAAAACATATATAATGTTTGGGGGTTCTATGTAATTTTCTAGCAAAAAAATGATGATTTTTACATGTAGGAGCAAAGTGTCAGAATTGGCCCGGTATTGAAGTGGTTAAAAACACTGCAAATAAGTATATTAAATATTAGATTTTTGTACTGTGACCCAGCTTGGGTACCTCCCCCAAGATACAGCTTTCTCCACTCAGGAACCAGGTATTATAGCTGAATATTGCACCCCAAGAACTAGACGACACTTAGCTTAGGTGCAAACTGGAACTGCCCTCATTGTAAATTTACACAGAATATATATACCTCACAAAATCAGGTAAGAGCTTGATCACATTATCCTAAACAATGCAAACTGTAAACAGTAATATCAGTACATCTAATTTACAGCTACCATAAACATAAACCATACTCTTAATTACACAATAAGCTAATTAACAAATAGTCACTAACCAGCTAACAGTGATCTAATTAACATAAACATCCCACAATAGTTTGGTAACGAGGTGAAGTGGACACAATACTAGCAGACAGATAGAAACAGGTGACCCAATTAACAATGGGACTTCACACCTAGGAGGTTGTTTTGAGCTGATTATATTAACATCTGTTCTGAGTCTAGGAGGGGAGGGGTGAAGCAGTCATTGCTAGTTTGGGCACAGGTGCCCCAAATCTGTATCCAGATCCTAGGTTCCCAGAGTCTGTGTGTTTCGGGGAGACATGGATCTGAAACGAAACCACTCCAAAGCTCCCCCCAGACACACACCTCCCAAAGAATAGAGCCCCCTCAAAAGCCAGGTCCCAGAGTCCGTAGGCAAGAGGCTACTCTGCAGCCCCCTCCAAAAGCCCTGAATAGCCTATATTTATGTTTCTGCCATTAGAAAAAAAAAAATGGGTGCTAAATATTTAGTGGAGCCACAAACGCAAAACAGGCTTCTTTACGAAGTGTCAAGGTTTTGGTGGGACGTGGCCATGACAAAGGTAGGCTATGCTCCACCGAAACACTGGACACCAAGTAAAGAAGGTAATTTTGCATTTTATGGCTCCTAAGCCCTGTATGTTCCTCTCTCTTCGGATGTCCTCTTCGACCACATAAATTGTCCTACCTTTCCCTTTTTATGATCCTGTGATGCATTACTTGCTGGTAAACTCTAGTTTCTCAACGTGGACATGGTATGTTTTGTTGGTTGGACACCAGTCTGACATGTAACATCTCAATTGGAAGATATAGGCGTGGAGACCTCTCTAATGTTCTGCACAGAACAGTCTCAGCAGGATGTCTCCATTTCTCTCAGTCAATTTGTGAATATTTTTACTGGGTACATTGAATAAAAATAAACATGTTTTATATATTTAATTTTTTTATATCCTAGGTCCGGGCTCAGCATGACTACAATTCGACTGATAACGATGAACTAAACTTGAAAGCAGGAGATATTGTTTTAGTGACTCAGTTTGATAACCCAGACGAGCAGGTGAGCCTATACTAAAGCCACTGCAGAAGTGGACTATGACCATCACGATATTAAAATATTTTAAGATGTTCGCAAGGAAAGAGATTAACTGTGAGACTCCATTCACACTAGTGCGACTCAAGTCGCACGACTTTCAGTGCAACTTTCATGTGGCTTTACACTCTCTGGCACTCAAGTCGCAGGAAAGTTGCATCAAAGTAGTGCAGGAATCTCTTCAATGTTGCTGCGACTTTAAGTCACATAGATTGGAATGGGTGCCGTTGAAATCTATGGGCTGCGACTTGTACGATTTTGTCGGAAAAGTTACAAAGTAAAGATTAGAAATCTGAGAGATTAACGTGTGCGGAGGTCCTCAAACATAGTAAGTGTACCAAGAATTATGGTTGCTCTCAAAGGGTAGGTTGTATCTGTAAGACTATGTATTCAGAGTTCAGGGGTGGCTGTGTACAGAGTTTAGGGTTCAGTTCGCTTTCACAGGCTGTCCACCCCTCCTCGGCTATGACCTCTGCACCACTCTACCCCATAATCTCTGCCCCCTCCTTGCATTTCACCTACCTGTCCCAGCACTAGTACCTCCCAGTCTCGCTCTCGCGCTCTCTCACGCTCTCTCACGCTCTCTCTCCCGCTCGCTCTCTCTCTCTCTCCCGCTCTCTCTCTCCCGCTCTCTCTCTCCCGCTCTCTCTCTCTCCCGCTCTCTCTCTCTCCCGCTCTCTCTCTCTCCCGCTCTCTCTCTCTCCCGCTCTCTCTCTCTCCCGCTCTCTCTCTCTCCCGCTCTCTCTCTCTCCCGCTCTCTCCTCTCCCTCTCTCTCTCTCTCTCTCTCCTCTCTCTCTCTCTCGCTCTCTCGCTCTCTCTCTCTCTCTCTCTCTCTCTCTCTCGCTCTCTCGCTCTCTCGCTCTCTCGCTCTCTCGCGCTCTCTCTCTCTCGCGCTCTCGCGCGCGCGCTCTCTCTCTCGCGCCCCGCTCTCTCGCGCGCGCTCTCTCTCGCGCCGCGCGCTCTCTCTCTCTCTCTCTCGCGCGCTCTCTCTCTCTCTCTCTCTCTCTCTCTCTCTCTCTCTCTCTCTCTCTCTCGCTCTCTCTCTCTCTCTCTCTCTCTCTCGCGCTCGCGCTCTCTCTCTCTCTCGCGCTCTCTCTCTCTCTCTCTCTCTCTCCGCGCTCTCTCTCTCTCTCTCTCTCGCGCTTCTCCTCTCTCTCTCTCTCTCTCGCGCTCTCTCTCTCTCTCTCTCTCGCGCTCTCTCTCTCTCTCTCTCTCGCGCTCTCTCTCTCTCTCTCTCTCGCGCTCTCTCTCTCCGCATCTGTGCCCCGCCGTCAATATGTGCAAGGGCCACGTGAAATGGCCAGAGGGTCCAGGTGTTTGACATGTGCTCTAAAGGGTCTCCATGTTCCAAAGTAATGACAGTTGATGGAAATACAATACTATAGTACCAAAAGTATTGAGACGCCTGCCTTTACACATACATGAACTTTAACGACATCCCAGTCTTAATCCGTAGGGTTCAATAGGGAGTTGGCCAACCCTTTGCAGCTATAACAGCTTCAACTCTTCTGGGAAGGCTGTCCACAAGGCTTAGGAGTGTGTCTCTGGGAATTTTTGACCATTCTTCCAGAAGTGAATATGTGAGGTCAGGCACTGATGTGGACAAGAAGGCCTGGCTCGCAGTCTCTGCTCTAATTCATCCCAAAGGTGTTCTATCAAGTTGAGGTCAGGACTCTGTGCAGGCCAGTCAAATTCCTCCACCCCAAACTCGCTCATTCATGTCTTTATGGACCTTGCTTTGTGCACTGGTGCGCAGTAACGTTGGAACAAGAAGGCACCATCCCCAAACTGTTTCCACAAAGTTGAGAGCATGAAATTTGTCCAAAATGTCTTGGTATGCTGACACGTTCTCATTACTGGAACTAAGGGGCCAAGCCTAACCCCTGAAAAACAACTCCACGCCATAATCCCCCCTCCACCAAATGATTTGGACCAGTAGATCTTTTTCTTTCATTTCAGCTTTTAGCGGTAAATATACCATTGCCGTGTACATAGATGTGTGTGCACTATGAAATGTTTTGAATTTTGAGTTTCTTAACGTATATATTTTTTTCAGAGTAAATAACCCCCCTGAGGAAGACCATACCAGTACAGGTTGAAACGCGTTGGTTTATCAATGTGGCTGGCATTCTGTAATGTAATGTTTTGCTCCACTGTATTAACATCACTATTCATGATGAAATGTGTTTTTGTATTGTATAACCAGAGTCAACATTTTAATTCATACATGCTATTGGAATTTCATATGACAATAAAAAGAATTTTGCAAACAGTTACTTCCCTTTTCTTGATCGCTTTTTTTGCTGCTAAAAAAATCCTTGGGAACTTTTCCATATTGCAATTTTTTTCGGGGTGTGCAGCCTCTTCATTTTATAAATATGTGATTTCTCTATTCCCATAGACACACTCCTAAAACTTGTGGACAGCCTTCCCAGAAGAGTTGAAGCTGTTATAGCTGCAAAGGGCGGGCCAACTCAATATTGAACCCTGTGGACTAAGACTGGGATGCCATTAAGGGTCAGTTCACACTAGGACGACTTGTCAGGCGACTTAGCCGCCTGACAAGTAGCGTCCTGTTCTGTACTATGGAACCGTTCTAATGCCCCGTACACACGGTCGGATTTTCCGATGGAAAATGGCCGATCGGAGCTTGTTGTCGGAAATTCCGACCGTGTGTGGGCTCCATCGGACATTTTCCATCGGATTTTCCGACACACAAAGTTGGAGAGCAGGAGATAAAATTTTCCGACAACAAAATCCGTTGACGGAAATTCCGATCGTGTGTACACAAATCTGACGGACAAAGTGCCACGCATGCTCAGAATAAATAAAGAGATGAAAGCTATTGGCCACTGCCCCGTTTATAGTCCCGACGTACGTGTTTTACGTCACCGCGTTCAGAATGATCGGATTTGCCGACAACTTTGTGCGACCGTGTGTAGACAAAACAAGTTTGAGCCAACATTCGTCGGAAAAAATCCTAGGATTTTGTTGTCGGAATCTCCGAACAAAGTCCGACCGTGTGTACGGGGCATAAGCGTCGCTCCGACTTAGAAAAAGGTTCCTGTACTACTTTGGGGGCGACTTGAGGCGACTTGCATAAACTTCTATATAGAAGTCGTTTTGCAAGTCGCCGCCCCTGTCGTGTCCAGGTCGCCTGAGGCAGTTGCGCTGCAAGTCGCGCTGCCTCAGTGTGAACCAGGGCTAAAGTTCATGTGCGGGTAAAGGCAGGCGTCCCAATACTTTTGGTAATATAGTGTATGTGCAAGTATTCCCAGGCTGGTAAGACATAAAATGCAAATTTGGGATCACATCCATAGCCTACAAGGGGGGGGGGGGGGGTGTCCCACCTCTGATCACCCCATTCCTAACACCTCCCAACAAAAGTGAAAAAAAAAACAAAAAACGGGATGTTAGCCCAATGTACTTTGCATATAGTCAACCAGTCCAAGAAGGGAGGTTAGAAGTGCAGTGGAGAGTGGGCCCAAATGGGGTCAATTAAACTCAATTAAACTTACATCTAGACTAAAAAACTATGGTGTGGCGCTTCAATTTTTAGACTTGCCCATCATGGAAAAGGAGGCTGTGTTGAATGCGTTTTCAGTCATAGTCTGCTTAGGTCACACAAAATTTGTTTTTGTTCCTGCAGGATGAAGGCTGGCTAATGGGAATTAAGGAGAGCGACTGGCTCCAGAACAAAGAATTTGAACAGCACCGAGGAGTATTCCCCGAGAACTTTACCGAAAAGTACTAGTAAGGCGCCCCTTGTCTCCGGGATACAAAAAAAAAACAAATTTTCTGTGAAAATTATACACCACGTCTACCCTCCTGAACAGTTAACCCTAAAAGTGTCAACTTTTTAAAGGTTCAGTTCACTCCTAGACGCCAGGTTAGATGTTGTTCAGTAGATACAGTTCCTGGAATGCTATAAAGCGTATGTTTTTATTTTTAAGATCCCAGTTCTACCACAGGATGAGATTGGGTCATCCTTTAGTCTGTTACAGGTTGATGAGATCTGGATGGCAGCCATGTTTTTAGGTTAGGAATGCCAAAATAGTGTTTTTTCTTTTTTTGTTTTTTTTTTTTTTTGTTTTTTTAATGTGCGTGTGTTTCGCCAACTGCAAAGTTCAGGCAGATGTTCAACTCCTATTTCAGCCTGCTCAGTAAAAAAAAAAAGAAGTCACCAAGGACTTACTTCGCTTCTCAGCACCATCGCCCTTTCCTGAAGACCAGCCAGGCTGTACCTTTAGCCGCTCTCTCTTGTGTAGAACGCCTGTATCAAATCTGAGCATGCTGTAGTGTGTGTTCAGCCATCCTTATCTCCTAGATGTAGTGTGCCATGTCTCCAAAACAATGTGTGATAAAGGAGTAAACCTTTGAAATGCTTTGTATGATAATTATATTTAAACACCATATATATAAAAAAAAAATCTATTAAAAAAAATTGCAATAAAGTCACTATACTTTAAATGTCATTAAAAGTCATAAGACTCCCAAGAACATCCATATATTTTAAATACATTGACATTTTGTGGCTGTATTGCCCAGGGTTTTTTTATTTTTTTTATTTTATAGATCAGTGATGGCAAACCTTGGCACCCCAGATGTTTTGGAACTGCATTTCCCATGGTGCTCATGCACTCTGCAGTGTAGTTGAGCATCATGGGAAATGTAGTGACAAAACATCTGGGGTGCCGAGGTTCGCCGTCACTGTTATAGATGGTCACCATCTTCTACGAGTAGATGCTTCAGAGTTTCAAAGAAATTCCATAAAACTTCTGGAGTCCGGCTAACCTATAGGGGGCCCATTTGTTACGGGTTGTAGATTGCCGATGTTGAACTCCGGCAGTCTGGAAACATTTGGAACAAGACCACCTGTGTTTTTTTTTTTTTTTTTCTCTACAGCCCCAAAATTGTCACCTCCAAGCTTTAGGTTGAAAAAATTGGACGAAACACTTTTTTTTGTTTTACCAATTCTTTAAACCTGAGTGATTCCGGGATCTGTGTAATAATAAAATGCAATAAGGTATTTTTATAGAAGCATTTGTGAGATATGGTGTTGCTTGTGGCCAACTTTTTGGGGTTCTCATTGGCTGCCTCAAGGAACACCACCGGTTTTTTTACTTTTAGCTTATTGTTCATAAAGCCGCCCCAAAAGTTTAGCATGCCTGAGCTTCTCTGGGAAAAAATCGGGGTGGGGGCACAACAGAGTCCAAATGGTTTTATGTCTAAAAAGTAAATCCAACAAACTATTTAGAAGGGTTTTTTTAAAAATATTATATTTATGCTCGGTTATGCTGTGTGGAATTTGTGTTGCTTTGCTGCTGTCTCCGTTGACCTTTGTCAGGTAACAAAGGGTCCCCATGGAGATACCTTTGCTCGCAAGGCTGCAGCGTCCTCCAACGTTACATTTCCTCAATCCCCAGGTTGGGATGCAGGCTCTTTCCCCCCCAAGGATATAATCCACTATGTTAATGGCTGTTGTGCGCTTAAGTCCCAATTCCCAGTTAACCAGCGACTGAAGGTCCTCCAACTCTGGCCAAGTTCCATGCTGTTCAACACTATAAGCATTCAATATTTTCCCAACCAGCTGAACAGTCGTCGCTGATGTAAAATCCATCCAGCCGTCGATGAAAGCACTAATTAAAGTTTGTACAAGAGTGTTATATTGTTACAGATCATAAATATTAAGACTTCATTCGAAAGCTATTTATCTTTTCCTGGTTTGTGATGATGGTTCTAAATTAAAATATATCTGCTTGTGCTACGGCTGGTATGAGTTGTTTTTCATTGGTGTCAGTTAAAAACTGGTTGGTAAAATTGAAATGCGCTCTACTTTTTATCATTCTATCTTCCTTTAGCTAAAATAGAGCAGCATGTCCTCCTAAAGCTAGAAGGCCCTGACCGCATATGTTGATGCATGAATTTATATATGTTAATGAATGTACAGGGGCTGGATCCCATTAGAAGACTGTACATAGCACAGAGGTTGTACGTTATGCTAGCGGTGTCACAAAAATTTTGGTCCTGGTTGGACAGGCACGGTCTTTGTTGATATATCCGGTAAGCCAACAGATGTGGCCAGCAGCCAAGGCAAGTTTGAAGGAACCTCTAGATTTCCTCTTGCGTGGTTCATATAGATATTTCAGGAGCTGATTGCTATGCATTTCATCAGCAACTAAATCCCTATGAAATTCAGAGATTGTACACCCCCCGTTGTGTTTAGCTGGTTAGTCGGGTGGAGGAGGAGGAAGGGAGTGGGCTGTCATTTACCACTATGTATACACCCACATGTGTGACTCTATAGTCACATGGTCTGCTCAGATGTGATGGGGAGGAAATACTCAGGAAAGAAACTTGCTGAAAACTGAGCATGTGCAGAGTTGTCACCACAGCTGCAAATCCCCAAGCTGAATTGGTGTTGTAATACACCATTTATTGATCGTTTTTTATGATGTGGGTTTAGTGATACTTGGGTTCCTCCAGAGGTTGCTGGGGGTTCCTAGGGTTCCCCAAAAGCCTATATTTGAATTTTGTTTTCTTTAGACCCCTACACACTGAGGCCGCGGCCACGTCAGTGGTAAAGCGCCGCTCGTTTTAGCTGCTCTTTTTCTCGCTGTTTAAGCGGTGCTTTTCGGCCGCTAGCAGGGAGCTTTTAACCCCAAAGAAGGGGTTAAAAATGCCCTTGTTGCGGCGCTACCGAAGCACTTTTTCAGGCGCTTTGGAAGCGCTGCCTATTCATTTCAGTGGGCAGAGCATTTTGGGAGCGCTGTATACAGCGATCCCCCAACCCGCTCTAAAGATGCTGTTTGCAGGACTTTTTCTAACTTCCCGCAAGCGCACCGCCCCAGTGTGAAAGCACCCGGCTTTCACGCATGGGCAGCATGGGAGGCAGTTTTCTGGCGCTTTACAGGCGCTATTTCTAGGTTGACAAGGAATACAAAGGTGGTGGGATTGGTTGATGGGGGTGGAGTGTAATTTGTGCTTTCATACATTTTTGGGAATAATACTCAATTTGACTTTATCACCCAAAGACCTCCAAAGTTGCTGAAGTGTTGACCACATCAGCGGGACGCTGCAGTTATGTTTGGCATATTTTTTTATAGGCTTGGAGTGTGCGCTTGAGTGTTTAATTCTGCTTAGTCTTTGTGGGCCATAGCAGTCCACATACATTGCAATCTGATGGTGCAACCAATGGCTATATATTACCACCAAACTATATATACACCACCTAATGTTTACCAGCCTACCTGCACCCAAACCACTTGGTGCTAATGAATAAGGCGATCCAACGTAACCCTATAAAACTTTTTTTTTTATCCCCCAATATTGCTTTATTGTTACGTGGTCAATTTGGCTGCAAACAACACTTAACAGTGGTCCTTAGAAGCACTGACCACGTCAGGATAATCGCTCACTTTAAATTCACCTTTAAAGCACTGTTTTTTGCAGGTTTTGCTTCTAAATTTTACCATATTATTCGCTGCTAGGGGAATTTTGCAAATGTGTAAAAGCTGCCTGAAAATTTTTTTTTTTGTTTTTTTTTTTTTGTTTCTCTTCTTTTGTTATAAAAAAATATATTTTTGTGTGAGTTTTCATTGACCTAGCTAACAGAACTGTGATTTTTCTACTGTAACAAGTGACGTGAATTTTTCGAGTGTTATGTACGTAGAGTCATCCAGGAACCACTTAACCTGAAAGTTTTATCCACCTTTTTATTTGCTGCAAAGGCCGCTGGGGTACATATTTTAACACAAGGGATTGCTTAACTTTTCCTCGACTGGTCAGCATATACTATATTATGAATATATATTATTTTGTTTTGTCGATTTTTGTTATTTTGTAATACACTATGAAGTTTGACATGAGAGGGTGCACTGAATATATTTATAATCTGAAGATTTGTTAGGGTTCATGTACATGGGAAATGTTTGCTCTCACTTTGCTGACTTTTTGGCCTAGGGCTACACAAGCAATTGCATCTTTGCTACTGAAAGATTTAGGCCTTCACACCTGTGACCTCTAGCACAGGGTTTCTCAACCAGGGTTCCGTGGAACCTTAGGGTTCCTCCACAGGTTGCTAGAAGTTCTTTGAGCAATGAGAAATCTCTGCCTCTCAGATAAGTTCCCACTGACACCATTGATCTTTCTAGCTATCTGTAAGGGGGAATTCTTCCCAAAGACCAAGTGTAAGGAGCATTCTTCCCACTGACCATCAGGTCAAGAATGCTCCTTACACTTGTGATCATATCTACTATATCTACAACTCGTGATACATTAGTGTGATACTAATGTATCATGAGTTGTAGATCTAGTAATTTTTAGCAGAAGGTTCCCTGAGACTGGAAAGTTATTTCAAGGGTTCCTCTGTGTTGAAAAGGTTGAGAAAGGCTGATCTAGCATGTTGTGTCCACGCATGTGTGTTACAAGAAGGCAGACCATTTGTTTAACTGGGCTTCCAACACACCAGACAAACATACCTAAGCTTTTTTTTTTTTCCAAGTGCAGCGCACCTCATCACCTGGTTGGGGGTTACTGCACATTGTGGTGTGCTCCTCTGCAAGTGCATTGGAGAGGTCATTCCAAATGAATGCCACTGTCAACCACCACTGTGCTTAAAATTAATTATCACAACACATATGTGTTGAAGACGGCCTTAAATGGGCAAAATGTCCTGGTGCCATGGCATTTACCTTATTGCTCAAAGGCGGCAAGGCTTTGGTTATGAGCAGCCAAAGAAGGCGGGCAAGGGAGCATAGATGGGTGAGTATTTCTTGCTGGAGGTGGGGGGGTTGACTAGAAGCAGGCTTGATTATGTTGCCTTTTTCGTAACCTTATACTCATTTCAGTGTGTTAATGATCTTCTGAGAAAACCAACAGTCGCTTCCAAATGAATGGGACTGTCAAGCACCAATACGCTTAAAGTGGTGTTCCGGCCGAAATTATACTTTTTAAATAAAAATACCCCTATAATAAACAAGCTTAATGTATTCTAGTAAAGTTAGTCTGTAAACTAAGGTCTGTTTTGTTAGTTTATAGCAGTAGTTTGTTATTCTATAAACTTACAGCAGGCCGGGGCCATCTTAAGTGTGGGCATCTGAAGCCAGACTGTATTTCTTCCTGGATCTCATCCTTGCAGATCTCGCACATGCTCAGTGCAGCACAAGCAGTGTAATAGGTTTCAGGTCAGGGTTCCATAGCAACGGCAGTTTCAGAGGAAGTTGCCGCCCTTTCCCAGAAGGCATTGCAAACAGGAAATGATGCGATGGGCCGCGGCCAGGGATTAGGAAGTGAAAAATGAATACAGCAGATATACAGTAGGTGCTGAGAAAAAAAAAAAAAAATATATCCAATTTGTTTATAGTGCACAGTTTAGTGAGGGATGCTGAAGAGTTGTAAAAGTGGGTGGAACTCCACTTTAAGGTTCATTTTTGCAACAGGTGTTGAAGCCAGCCCTACATAGACAAAAGGACAGTGTCTGCAGATAGCCACTCCCAAACAAGGCATACCCACCAGCTCTTGCTCCTTTGCCAACTTCCTGCCCCATCAAAGAGTTTGCCATGTTGCTCACACAGGACGGCAGGGCTTTGTTTATGAGCAGCCAAGGAAGACTGGCAAGAGCGTGGATGGTGAGCATTCCTTGCTGGTGGGGGGAGGGGGTGGTGGGTGTTGGTTAACTGTGAAGGGACTTGGTTACGTTGCCTTGAATGGGCAAAGTGACAATATCCTGCCTCATAGCGTTATACTAATCTTGATGTGTTAATAAGATTATGAGAAAACCAACAGTTGCATCGCAAGTGCGTTGGGGTGTCGTTTCAAAAGATTGAGTCTGTCAATCACCAATGTGCTTAAAGCATAAGTAAATCCATAGATTTAACAGTGTAAAAACAGTTACATTTCAGGTACGTGGCGGGAATGTAACTGTCACATTGGATGTGCTCTCAACCAAACTGTCAAACCATCCAATGGCTGGTGTCATAACTGATCACATGTGCATCATGGCAGTTGAAGATCAGAGGCCGAGATGGCAGCTTCCTGGGCTGAAAACCATAGGCGGGTTTACTTCCACTTTAAGTGATGAAAAATAGGGATTATAAGATATACAACTGGTTAACACTGAAAGCTAGGGACAGAAATTTTCAAGGCTAGCCCCTGGAAACCATGAACCAGTTCCACCATGAACTATTCACTGATAAGTAGAACATAGTGATTACCAAAATTGATAAAAAAACGATGGGGGGGGGGGGTTACTTCCACTTTAAGGTTCATTTTGCAACACATAGGTGTGAAGCCAGGCTTAAGTAGGTAAAATGACCTTGTCTGTTGATAGCCACCCCTCGGCAAGGTATACCCACCAACCCCTTCTCCTTTTGACAACTTCTTGTTCCATCAAAGACTTTGCCATGTTGCTCAAAAAGGTCTAGGCTTTAGGTATGGGCAGCCAAGGATGACAGGCAAAGGATGGGTGAGTGTTCTTTATTGGGTGGGGTTGGCTGTAAGCAGACTTTGTCACTTTGACCATTCCTGGCAACACAGCCATGTCCTTCCAATATTTGTTCTGAGAAAGCTTCTAATATCAATGTGTTACTGACGAGATGATGGGAAACCAACAGGTACCTCGTAAACTTGCAAAGAGCTTTAACTGCCAGTGTAACCCTAGGCTGTGCTGGCAAATCCAAGTATGAGTGCTGCTCTTCAGATACTAGCGGTGTATGTAGGCGATGAAAGTCTAATTTTGAGAAAAGCCAGCTAACGTGATCTTGTGCAAGGTGAGCACAAACCTTTCCTGTGTACTCTTTTTTAATGGTCAACTGAACCCAAAAATGATATTTTAATTTCTGTAATCCGACAAGGACTCCTTAGAGCTCTCCAATACTGCACTGGTGACATTTCTTTACTTTGTATGTCCACCTACAGTACTAAGGTGATGGTGAAGAAGTCTCCCTTGCACACTTGGATGTCCTAGAATGGGGAAACATGTCACCATTATCTAGTTTCGGGTAGTTACAATACTACCTCGGAACTGGAAGAGCTTTGGTGGATGCATATTGTACTTTATGTATGATGTAATCTTTCATATTTGGTTTTGTAGTGGCTGCGGCAGTTGGGCAGATCTAGAATTTCTCATGGCGGGAATCTTGCAGCAGGAATCCCAGGGAGATATATGAAGCCAGATTTTGTTAACCATGTAGAGCTGAAAAATCAGTTTTGAATGAAGTTGTCTCTTTTTAACAGGGCTGATTTTATTAAAACCGAAGCAAAAGAATTCAAGATGAAACCATTGCCCATAGGAACAAGACTCCTAGTTTCATTTGGAAGATGAAACTTGATTGCTTGCCTTGACCAGCATCTCCGTTTTTTATTCAATTCAGCCTATTGACCCTTTAAAGCAACTTGCCACCTCTGTGCAGTGGAGTCTTTTGTGACTGATTTAACTTAAAGGCAGTGGGGTTGATTTATTAAAGGCAAATGGGCTGTTCACCTTGCAAGGAGATTTTCCCTTCGAATAGTAAACAGGTAAACCTCTATTGATCATTCAGTCATGTGCAATATACACTATATTACCAAGTATTGGGACGCCTGCCTTTACACGCACATGAACTTTAATGACATCCCAGTCTTAGTCCGTAGGGTTCAATATTGAGTTGGCCCACCCTTTGCAGCTATAACAGCTTCAACTCTTCTGGGAAGGCCGTCCACAAGGTTTAAGACTGTGTCTATGGGAATGTTTGACCATTCTTCCAGAAGCACATTTTATGAGGTCGGGCACTGATATTGGACGAGAAGGCCGGACTCAGTCTCCAGTCCAATTTATTCCAAAGGTGTTCTGTCAGGTTGGGGTCAGGACTCTGTGCAGGCCAGTCATGTTGGAATAGGAAGGGGCTATCCCCAAACTGTTCCCACAAAGTTGGAAGCATGAAATTGTCCAAAATGTCTTGGTATGCCGACCCCTTAAGATTTCCTTTCACTGGAACTACGGGGTCAAGACGAACCCCTGAAAAACAACCCAACACCATAATCCCCCCTCCACCAAATTATTTGGACCAATGCACAAAGCAAGAGTTTGGGGTGGAGGAACTTGACTGGCCTGTACAGAGTCCTGACCTCAACCCCATTGAACAGCTTTGGGATGAATTAGAGCGTAGACTGCGAGCCAGGCTTTCTCATCCAACATTAGTGTCTGGCCTCACAAATGCACTTCTGGAAGAATAGTCAAACATTCCCATAGACACACTCCTAAACCTTGTGGACGGCCTTCCCAGAAGAGTTGAAGCTGCTATAGCTGCAAAGGGTGGGCCAACTCAATATTGAACCCTACAGACTAAGACTGGGATGCCATTAATGTTCATGTGCTTATAAAGGCAGGTGTCCCAATACTTATAATGTGTGTATATATTTTTTAAATTTCCCTTGCATGTGATTGGGTATTCTTAGCTTGGTGAATGTGAATTCACTTTACAAAAGGGGAAAATTCCCTACCAAGGGAACAGCCTATTTGTCTTTTTAGTATATCAACCCCTGACAAGTCATTGGTCAGCAGGAGGAGACACGCCTCCCTGTTGTCATTTGCCACTCATGAGCTTTGAGGACTGTTTTATAGAACTTGAAGCAAAACTGGAGAAATTGTCTATGGCAGCCAATCAGATGAAATCTTTTAGCTGAACCAGGGAATCTTTGTGCCGGGAGTAATGGCCCATTCCAGCCAACCAGATGCAGTCTTTCAGTATAACTAAGAGGGTCATCTTGTCATATGCAACAGGTTCACTTTTTTTTTTTTTTGTCACCATGTTTTGTAAATTGGTTTTATTGTGTTACAAAGGACAGCCTACCAATTCATCAGGAACTGGGAACTGTGCCTAGGCACGTACACCTTGCCCTTCGCCCCGGAACTCTTTCCTAGTGAATTGATAGGCTGGATCTAGCAGAATGTCTGCCTCCGATGTGATGGTGATCAGTACGCTTTCAACTCTAAGTACGACCCCAAAGTGTTACGTTTACAAGAATTAGCGTTAAGTTTCTCTAATTACTGGTCTGTTTTTAAGCCCTCCACCTGTGATGTCCTTTTGACTAGTACAGTTTATTGGCGTCGGTGCTAGATACGGTTTTAATCAATGAAAGAATTGGCAGAATTTTTATTTTTTTCTTTTAAGTGAAAAAAATGTGAAAAGTGATATTTATAAAGAGGGATTTTGTCTTCTGAGTTTTATTTTTTTTTTGCTCAGGTATAGGCTTGTCCTGAATACATTGTTACTGTTATGATACACCTAATAAAGAGCTGTCCCCAAGAGTCTGCGTCTTGTGTCTTCATGTGACTGGGAAGGAGAAGGTGGCTTATTCACCCCTTTGTGACTGAGGGTAAAACAAATGTTTAATGCCTCAACACAATTGTGCAACTCTGATATGTTAGTAAAACTGTACATACAGTATCTCACAAAAGTCAGTACACCCCTCACATTGTTGTAAATATTTTATTATATCTTTTCATGTGACAACACTGAAGAAATGACACTTTGCTACAATGTAAAGTAGTGAGTGTACAGCTTGTATAACAGTGTAAATTTGCTGTCCCCTCAAAATAACTCAACACACAGCCATTATGTCTAAACCGCTGGCAACAAAAGTGAGTACACCCCTAAGTGAAAATGTCCAAATTGGGCCCAAAGTGTCAATACTTTGTGTGGCCACCATTATTTTCCAGCACTGCCTTAACCCTCTTGGGCATGGAGTTCACCAGAGCTTCACAGGTTGCCACTGGAGTCCTCTTCTACTCTCCCATGATGACATCACGGAGCTGGTGGATGTTAGAGACCTTGTGCTCCTCCACCTTCCGTTTGAGGATGCCCCACAAGGTCTGGAGACATACTTGGCCAGTCCATCACCTTTACCCTCGGTTTCTTTAGCAAGGCAGTGGTCGTCTTTTTTCTTTCCCAGCATGAATGTACTCCTGTGCAGGGATATCTGGGCTTTTGGTTATGTGATCACTTCTTCTGCAGGGCAGTCTGAATTCGGCAAAGATTACGTTGCCAGATGCCTGGGCATTCAATAAATAGCTACTATAGTTTCTGCGGGCACTTAGGGACTATATTGTAGAACATCCTAATGTGGAGGAAGTCTGGGGCAATTGAAGTGGAGACTATTTTGCTTCCCTTTCCTGGCCCAACTGTATGTGAAAAGATCTTACTATACACATATGATGAAACCCTCAAATATTCCCAGTCATCATTTGTTTGCCCCCCATACCCATGATAAGCTCACGGTGTCAATGAAAATATTCATATCATGAAACACTTGGTCCTGAACATCCTGAATTACAAATCTATCTCTTTGGTACTTGTGATGGAACGTCCAGCACCCAGCTTCGGTGCCTCCGTCAGTCAAGATAGAACTTCCTCCAGTCTGGAACCAGGGACCAGGTATTGTAGCTGAGCACTCAAGGACTAAACAACACTAGCTTAGGTGCAAACTGGAACTCTTTATTGTAAATTCACACCGAATATATGGCACACAAGATTAGGTAAGGGCCGCGATTGTTTGTTTCACCCGGCACCTGCTAAATTTTCATTTATGCATGTCTATTTTAACAAAAATGTCAGTATAATCTTTTACCTTACCCACAAATAAACTATTTTAAAAGCAATATTACGCTATAGGCACCCCTCTCTTTTCTATGTGAAAACTCGGTGGAACGTCAGTAAGTGATACAAAAATTACCCAGCTGGTTCCAGAGAGCTACACAGTGGCTTATACTGTGAACGCGCAGTAGCCCTGGGGGGGTAAGGCCATCTGGTGAGTGCAATTCTACTACCAGCACGGTTAATATCACCGGCACCACTGTCACTTAAAAGGATATAAAGTGGAACCTCGGTTTGTGAGTAACGCGGTTAACGAGCGTTTCGCAAACCGAGCACTGTATTTCTAAAAATCCTAACTCGGTTTGCGAGTGTTGTTACGCAAAACGAGCAGGATTCAGGCCAAAAGCGGTCTGCAGTACCACTTTTGGCCTGAGGTGGGGGGCGCTGGAGCCGAGCAGAGCCGAAAGTCGCTGATCGGCGCAGTTCAGAAATGCACGGAAAGGCCTGAGGACAGTTCGGTTGACTTCGTCAAACCTCGGAAACGCTCGTGAAGGGCGTCTTTCCGAGGTTTGCCGAGGTCAGCCGAAGTGTCCCTCAGGCCTTTTTGACCGTTTCCGAGGCTCTCTGGTGCCCCCCCTGCCTTTGGCCGCATGCGGTATTGCATCCCATTGAAGTCGAATTATTTTCGTTTCCATTGACTTCAATGGGAAAACTCGCTTTGATATGCGAGTACATTGGATTACGAGCATTCTCCTGGAACGGACTATGCTCGTGATCCGAGGTTCCACTGTACAACATTATTCTGATCAGGCACTGGACACTGTTTTGGATCACTAGTCACTTTATTTATTCATCATTGGACTGATTTAACTATTTACTGTTTGAATTGCACTTTTGCTCAGTTTTTTCCCAGTGGGATACTAATTATGTATTTTAATTTATTTTATCATATCATTTGGTATTCTGATTATACTATATTTTATTATACTATTTGGTATTCTGGTTTACCATAACCCTGCTAATGATCGCACGTTCACCCAGTGAGATATTGTAATAGAAGTTCAAACACATTTGTCATTTAGCACACAATAGGATTAAGTAATATAGAGGAGTCGTACCCTCATACACATCAACATATCACTAACAACATACTATACACTATATAGTATTTTTTAGATTTTTCTTTTCAACCTTTTTCAATTTTCTGCACCCTGTACAATACAGAGGGTGTAACACACTTCAGCATGCAATTAATTTCATTTTGTTATTTTAATTTTATAATTAAGGCATAACTGTATTAGGCGGAACACACAGCACTTTCAGTACACCCCTTATTCATTTCAACCCTACAATAGGCAGAGGGTGCAACACAATTGGCACCTTTTTATTAATTTAATCAATCATCTTTCTTTCATTTTAAAAAAGGATTTTTCCATGGGACTCTGCTGTAGGTGCAGGTCTCTACTATTTGGTTTCTATATTTTTGTAATAAATAGAGGAATAGCGCCACATCTACACCTTTCTATTAATTACACAAGATTAGGTAGCCTGATCACATTCTCGTATACAATACAAACCAAAAACGGGAACACAATTACACATGGCTAAGGAACAAGCAACATAAACAGTATGCTAATCCACAGCTAATAGCTGACAGTGATCTAATTAACAACAAGCCACTTAAACAAGCCTAGGTGCCCAGACCGTTCAGCAGCCAGCCCATAACCCGCCTAGATACACAAAGTACATTACACAATATTATAAGCATAAACACATAACATCCCACAATGGTTCGATAAGGTAAAGTGAACAAAATATTAATTACATCTCCAAGAGATAAGCAGACAGACAGAAACAATAGGTGACTCAATTAACAATGGGTATGCACACCTAGGAGGCACACAATGGGAGAGACATACTTAACAATGAACACATAACACCTTAATAAACAGACTATGGCAGAAGACCCCAGCATCAGGTTGGTTTTAGCTGATTAGATTAAAGGGGTTGTGGAGGTTCGCGTTTTTTCACCTTGATGCATCCTATGCATCAAGGTGAAAAAACATCCGACAATACCGGCCCCCCCGTTTTACTTACCTGAGCCCGTTCACCTGCTGCGCCCGCCCACGATGTCCTCTTCGACGCTCAGCCTGGCCGTTGATTGGCTGTAGTGGATGGATTGAAAACAGTGCAGCCATTGGCTGCTGTCAATCACACCCAATGATGCAGGGGGCGGGGCCGAGTGATACAGTGAGCGGCTATAGCCTCCGGCTGTATCACGGGAGCATGCCCGCAAGAACTAAACACATGCGAGAGAGCTCGCATGAAGGTGGTTAGTTCTTGCGGGGAGCAGCTGAGACAGCCGCCGAGGGACCCCAGAAGATCAGGTTCGGGGCCACTCTGTGCAAAACGAGCTGCACAGTGGAGGTAAGTATAACATGTTTGTTATTTTATTCTTTATTTTTTAATGCTTTTACAACCCCTTTAACATCTACTCTGAGTAGACACAGTCTAAAGCAGTCATTGCTGGTTTGGGCACCAAGGTCCTAAACGTATCCCGGGCCTAGATTCCAAAAGTCAGTGT
Source organism: Lithobates septentrionalis (assembly GCA_037952835.1). Classification (NCBI taxonomy): domain Eukaryota; kingdom Metazoa; phylum Chordata; class Amphibia; order Anura; family Ranidae; genus Lithobates; species Lithobates septentrionalis. The sequence continues at coordinate 118,225 of JBBDGP010002487.1, forward strand.
GTTTCAGAAAGACAATCCCAAATCTGAAGCAAGACAACTCCAAGGGTCCCCCAAGCACACACCTCCCACGAATAAAGCAGGGGGGCAACAAAAAAAGCCAGGGCCCTAGTAGACAAGAGGCTACCCTGTAGTCCCCTCCAAAAGCCCCTGTCCTGGTTGGGTCTGTCACAGTACTATTGGTGGATTCTTTACTATGTATGTTAAAAGCAATGTCCACTTGTTTCCAGAAGATGATCATCCAAGAATAAGGGCCCCCTTTACGTTTGAATACGTCCCCTTAACCCACAGGCTAACACTTGTGCCAGTACAAATAATGGTGAAGATGCAGAAAAGATGCAAATATCTATATACAGGGGGTCCCCTACTTACAAACATCTGACTTACAAACGACTCCTACTTACAAACGGAGGGAGGCAACAGGAAGTGAGAGGAAATCTACCCCTAGGAAGGGAAATTCACTCCTGTAAGAGTTAATATGGCAAAAAGGTGTCTCCACTGATGCTTTATCACCAATCCTTGTTTCCCTAATGACTCCAAATTTTCAAAATCCAATTGTCATTGGGACAGAAAGTGATGTGAAATCTTCTGAACAGGGGCACAGACAGCAAAACACATGTTACAGGGGTGATAACCCTTCCCTAGGCTATCTAAAAAACTTAAAAATAGATTTTTTGGCTGGAGCTACACTTAAAAAATGTACCTGTTCCGACTTACAAACAGATTCAACTTAAGAACAAACCTAAAGTCCCTATCTTGTTTGTAACCCGGGGACCCCCTGTATATTGTCTCCAAATATCACCCAAATCGACCTCTCCGCTCCTCTCAAGACCTCCTGCTTTCAAGCTCTCTCATCTCCTCCTCTCATGCTCGTCTCCAGGATTTCTCCAGAGCCTCTCCCATCCTCTGGAACTCGCTACCTCCATCTATCCAGCTATCCCCTACTCTTGCTACCTTCAGGCGATCCCTGAAAACTCATCTCTGTAGGAAAGCCCATCACGTCTCCTACTAATCTCCTACCACTTCCACCAGCTCATTCCCAACAGTTACAACCTTTTGTACCACCTGCCCCACCTTATTAGATTGTAAGCTCTTCTGAGCAGGGCCCTCTTAATCCTCTTGTATTTTATTGTATTATAACTGTATTGTCTCCCTTTTATATTGTAAAGCGCTGCGTAAACTGTGGGCGTTATATAAATCCTGAATAATAATAATAAAAATGCAAAAAATAAAAAGTTATTTTATGTGTCTGACAAATGAAGTAAATGTATATTGTGATATTGATGAAACGTGAAACTAGTAAAAAAAAAAAATGGAGAAGAACGTCGTCCTTGTTGTAACCATTGGCAGAAGCCTTATGGAGGGTGACCAGCGAAGGCCAATACAGCAGGTGATAAACAGAGAAGTTCTTTTATCATATCCTGAAGGTATCCACACAGACTAGACAACATTAGGAAGCCATGGACGTTTTGTGGACATCTGTAATCAAACAAAAACACTAATATAAAATCAAGAGATTTTATTCAAACAAGTTAAAAAAGAAACAAGCAAACAATGCTGCAAATGCATAAAATACACTATATTGCCAAAAGTACTGTGACACCTACCTTTACACGCACATGAACTTTAATGACATCCCAGTCTTGGTCCGTAGGGTTCGAAATTGAGTTGGCCCCTCCCTTTGCAGCTATAACAGCTTCAACTCTTCTGGGAAGGCCGTCCACAAGGTTTAAGAGTGTGTCTATGGGAATGTTTGATCATTGGCTCTATACACCACCACAATGGATTTGAGATGAAACAAACAAGATGTGCTTTAACTGCAGACTTCCAGCTTTAATTTGAGGGTATTTTCATCCAAATCAGGTGAATGGTGTAGGAATTACAACAGTTTGTATATGTGCCTCCCACTTTTTAAGAGACCAAAAGTAATGGAACAATTGGCTGCTCAGCTGCTCCATGGCCAGGTGTGTGTTATTCCCTCATTATCCCATTTACAAGGAGCAGATAAAAGGTCCAGAGTTCATTTCAAGTGGGCTATTTGCATTTGGAATCTGTTGCTGTCAACTCTCAATATGAGATCCAAAGAGCTGTCACCATCTGTGAAGCAAGCCATCATTAGGCTGAAAAAACAAAACAAACCCATCAGAGAGATAGCAAAAACATTAGGTGTGGCTAAATCAACTGTTTGGAACATCCTTAAAAAGAAAGAACGCACCGGTGAGCTCAGCAACACCAAAAGACCCGGAAGACCACGGAAAACAACTGTGGTGGATGACCGAAGAATTCTTTCCCTGGTGAAGAAACACCCTTCACAACAGTTGGCCAGATGAAGAACACTCTCCAGGAGGTCGGTGTATGTGTGTCAAAGTCAACAATCAAGAGAAGACTTCACCAGAGTGAATACAGAGGGTTCACCACAAGATGTAAACCATTGGTGAGCCTCAAAAACAGGAAGGCCAGATTAGCCATTGCCAAACAACATCTAAAAAAGCCTTCACAGTTCTGGAACAACATCCTATGGAGAGATGAGACCAAGATCAACTTGTAGCAGAGTGATGGGAAGAGAAGAGTATGGAGAAGGAAAGGAACTGCTCATGATCCAAAGCATACCACCTCATCAGTGAAGCATGGTGGTGGTAGTGTCATGGCGTGGGCATGTATGACTGCCAATGGAACTGGTTCTCTTGTATTTATTGATGATGTGACTGCTGACAAAAGCAGCAGGATGAATTCTGAAGAGTTTCGGGCAATATTATCTGCTCATATTCAGCAAAATGCTTCAGAACTTATTGGATGGCCCTTCACAGTGCAGATGGACAATGACCCGAAGCATACTGCGAAAGCAACCAAAGAGTTTTTTAAGGGAAAGAAGTGGAATGTTATGCAATGGCCAAGTCAATCACCTGACCTGAATCCGATTGAGCATGAATTTCACTTGCTGAAGACAAAACTGAAGGGAAAATGCCCCAAGAACAAGCAGGAACTGAAGACAGTTGCAGTAGAGGCCTGGCAGAGCATCACCAGGGATGAAACCCAGCGTCTGGTGATGTCTATGTGTTCCAGACTTCCGGCTGTAATTGACTGCAAATGATTTGCAACCAAATATTAAAAAGTGAAAGTTTGATGGATGATTGTTAATCTGTCCCATTACTTTTGGTCCCTTAAAAAGTGGGAGGCAAATATACAAACTGTTGTAATTCCTACACCGTTCACCTGATTTGGATGTAAATACCCTCAAATTAAAGCTGAAAGTCTGCAGTTAAAGCACATCTTGTTTGTTTCATTTCAAATCCACTGTGGTGGTGTATAGAGCCAAAAAGATTAGAATTGTGTCGATGTCCCAATATTTATGGACCTGACTGTAGATCATTCGAAACTATTATTTTCTTGGATCATTACATCTCTGTCAACTAAAAATAGACATACACTATATGTCTATTTTCAGTTGACATAGATGTAAGGATCCAAGAAAAAAAAATCCACATGTAGAGTTTCGAATGATCTTCCTCAGGAGTACATGTGAATGGAATCGATACAACGAAGCCCAAGTTGCTTATCCTAATCAAAATACTTTATTAATCCCAAAGGGAATTTTTTTTAACCACTTCAAAGCCCCCTAACATAAGTTTACATTACAGTTTCTAAGCGGTTTGCCGGGGCTATGGCTGCAGCTGTTCATTTATAACTCTGGTATTAAAATTTTCAGCCTAAAAGATTCTCTTTTTTCGATAAAAGCGATCTGAGCGGCTGACTAGCCGTTGTCTCCCGACGCTCGCTGGTGTTTCTCGGGCTTACCATTCTCACCGGCGAGCCCGAGAAACAATACAGCAGTTTACATGGCTGGCCATAGAGGTGAAGACGAGGCCAGATCATCTCTTTCTCATCTCTATGATCTAGGAGGCCGGAAACGACGTCATGACCTCACTTCCTGTTTAGCGTGACTGTAAACAATTTCTTTTTTTTTTTAGGAAAGCATCGGATCAATGTTTTAATTTTTTTTTTTTTTTCATCCCATGCTTTCTGGGGTAAAGGAGAGACCTGGGGTTTTGTAGATCCCAGAGGACCTGTCATTCAGGTGCACATACTCTCCTGCCTTTCTCTCTCCATCAAAGCTCAAATGAGCCTTTAGTTTAAAGCAGGCAATTACTGTACATTCCAGGTGCATCACAACTAAAAGGCGTTAAACGTATTGCAGTTTGAAAATCAGCCACAGCCTGCCAACAGCTGAAGAGTGGGGCCCTTGCTCTCTGTGTGGAATCAGTGATCTCTCTGCAGAGGTCCGAGACGCCGTCTGCTGAGTCTGACCTACAGTATAGCACTGCGATAAATAAAGCTCAGATGATTGGAGAGTTATAGCTCTGACAATACAGGAAGCAAGTCAGACCTCTGCAGAGAGACTGCTGCTTCCCCATAGAGAGCAAGGGGCCTTCCCTGCAGCAGGCTAGCGGGACACAGGCTTTTCTACTCAGGCTGTGGCTGATTTGTAAAGATAACCTGTATGGCTTTACACATCTTTTGTACAGTGAGGGGAAAAAGTATTTGACCCCCTGCTGATTTTGTACGTTTGCCCACTGACAAAGAAATGATCGGTCTATAATTTTAATGATCCGGTTATTTTAACAGTGAGAGAATAACCACAAAAATATCCAGAAAAATGCATTTCAAAAAAAGTTATAAATTGATTTGCATTTTAATGAGTGAAATAAGTATTTGATCCCCTATCCATCAGCAAGATTTCTGGCTCCCAGGTGTCTTCTATACAGGTAACAAGCTGAGATTAGGAGCACTCTCTTAAAGGGAGTGCTCCTAATCTCAGCTTGTTACCTGTATAAAAGACACCTCTCCACAGAAGCAATCAATCAGATTCAAATTTCTCCATCATGGCCAAGGCCAAAGATCTGTCCAAGGATGTCAGGGACAAGATTGTAGACCTACACAAGGCTGGAATGGGCTACAAGATCATTGCCAAGCAGCTTGGTGAGAGGGTGACAACAGTTGGTGCGATTATTCGCAAATGGAAGAAACATAAAATAACTGTCAATCTCCCTCGGTCTGGGGCTCCATACAAGATCTCCCCTTGTGGAGTTTCAATGATCATGAGGACGGTGAGGAATCAGCCCAGAACTACATAGGAGAATCTTGTCAATGATCTCAAGGCAGCTGGGACCAAGTGTCTTCTATACAGGTAACGAGCTGAGATTAGGAGCACTCTCTTAAAAGGAGTGCTCCTAATCTCAGCTTGTTACCTGTATAAAAGACACCTGTCCACAGAAGCAATCAATCAGATTCCAATTTCTCCACCATGGCCAAGACCAAAGAGCTGTCCAAGGATGTCAGGGACAAGATTGTAGACCTAAGCCTCGTACACACGGTGCAATTGATGGCCAACCGAGCGTCTGATTTTTGTCAAAAGGGCGTGTGCCAGGATCTTGTCTTGCATACAAATGGCACACAATTGTCGTGCCACAAACACAAACTTGGTGACGTACTACAAGGAGCTGCAGCTTTTGAGCGCCACCTTTTGGGCCCCTTCTGCTAATTTCGTGTTTGGTGAGCATCGATTCCGAGCATGCGTGTTTCGTACTTTGGAGTTTTGTGTGACGGACTTGTGTTCTGACCATCCAAAAATCTGACGTCAAACCGCTGTCCGCCGAAAATTTACTAGCCTGCCATCCCACATTTGTTGGCCGAAAGTTGAAAAAACAATTGTCAAAAGGAGCGTACTAACGGTAAGATTTTAGGACAACAGTCTGTCAACAGACAATCCCCTGCCAACAATCGTACCGTGTGTACGAGGCTCTACACAAGGCTGGAATGGGCTACAAGACCATCGCCAAGCAGCTTGGTGAGAGGGTGACAACAGTTGGTGCGATTACTCAGCCGATCGGCGGCTCTCCCTGTCAGAGGGGGGTCTGTGCTGATAATCAGCACATTGATTATCAGCACAGCCCCTCCAGATGTGCCACAACACCTTTTAAAATGTGCCCATAAGCTGCCAGTCAGTGCCCCATAAAAACAGCTCACAGTGCCCATATCAGTTCTATTCAGTGCCCACCACAGTGCCAGTCAGTGCCCATCTCAGTGCCCAGCAGTAAAACCTGTCAGTACATCGGTGCTGCCCATAAGCTGTCAGTCAGTGCCCCATAAAAACACAGCTCACAGTGCCCATATCAGTTCTATTCAGTGCCCACCACAGTGCCAGTCAGTGCCCATCTCAGTGCCCACCACAGTGCCAGTCAGTGCCCATCTCAGTGCCCAGCAGTAAAACCTGTCAGTACATCGGTGCTGCCCATAAGCTGTCAGTCAGTGCCCCATAAAAACACAGCTTACAGTGCCCATATCAGTTCTATTCAGTGCCCACCACAGTGCCAGTCAGTGCCCATCTCAGTGCCCACCACAGTGCCAGTCAGTGCTCATCTCAGTGCCCACCACAGTGCCAGTCAGTGCCCATCTCAGTGCCCAGCAGTAAAACCTGTCAGTACATCGGTGCTGCCCATCAGTGCCACTTGTCAGTGCCAATCAGTACCGCCTATCTGTCAATCAGTGCTGCCTGTCAGTGCCCATCAGTGCCGCCCATTGGTGCCCATCAGTGCTGCATATCAGTGCCACTTATCAGTGCCCATCAATTCTACATATCAGTGCATCCTCATCAGTGCCCATCAGTGCCACCTTATCAGTGGCAATTCATCAGTGCCTCCTCATCAGTGCCCATCAGTGAAGGAGAAAACAAAATTTTATAACCGAAACGAAGAAAAACTTTTTTTTTTTCAAAAATTTTGTTCTTTTTGTTTGATTAGCAAAAAATAAAAACCGCAGAGGTGATCAAATACCACCAAAAGAAAGCTCTATTTGTGGGAAGAAAACGATAAAAATTTAGTTTGGGTACAGCGTTGCACGACCGCGCAATTGTCATTCAAAGTGCGTCAGCGCTGAAAAGCTGAAAATTGTCCTGGGCGGGAAGGGGGTGAAAGTGCCCGGTATTGAAGGGGTTAAACATTTCTCTAGAACTTCCAAACTCATTATATACTCCTGTAGTAAAAATCTATTTATTATTTATGGTATGAAGGTTTGAACACGCACTACAGACACAGATTCAGCCGATTATATAACGTCTTTATAAATACAACCAAGTTTCATAAACAAAAAAAATATTGCTTTTTTGACAAACAATAGTGCAACTTTAACTGCATATGGACCGCCCAGGGTGAATAAAAATCGATGATTTTTAAAAAGAACAAAACAAAAAAATCTGTTTTTTTTTTTTAAATTAAATCAGATTTTTTTTGATTTTGATCAAATTTATTTTAATAAAATTCTTTTGGGGTAAAAATCTATTTAAAGATAGTTTTCTATTTAAAATACATTAATAATTTAGTTTATTCAGCATGAAATTGAGCTTACTTATGTAGCATGAGGCTGTATATTCTGCAATATTTACATATTTGGTAAACTCATTCAATGAATCCAAGCTCTGCAAGCTGAGATAACACGCACTGCATTCATGCATTCACACAATTTCACAGTAACCATGAGATAAACCAAAGTTCAGGAATATTCCATTATCTCACTGTTTTGCAAATCTATGTACACTACAAACTGTATGATTGAATCGGTTCTGATATCGCCGTTTTACTAACCTGACAGCTTATTATTCTAAATAGGAAACCTTCATTTTGTTTGAAAATACAGTGGAACCTTGGTTTACGAGTAACTCAGTTAACGAGCGTTTTGAAAGACGAGCAACTTTTTTTTTTTAACTCTGACTCGGTTTGCGAGTGTTTTCTCGCAAAACGAGCAGAATTCCAGCTAATGGGCGGTGCAGTACCGCATTTGGCCAGAGGTGCGGGGGCGCTGGGGACACTCGGAACGGTTCGGAGCCGTTCGAAAGTACTTGTAATGACTCGGAAATACTCGTAAACACTCGGAAATACTCTGTTCCCGAGTGTTTCCAAGGCTTTCCGGCGCCCCCCCCCCACCTCTGGCCACATGCGGTATTGCATGTAATAGAAGTCAATGCAGAACGAATTATCTTCGTTTCCATTGACTTCTATGGGGAAACTCGCTTTGATATGTGAGTGCTTTGGATTACAAGCATTCTCCTGGAACGGATTATGCTCGTAATCCAAGGTTCCACTGTATTTAAGATTCTAACTACCAGCAAGAATAAGTCCTTACATTTAAAGAGCACCTGTCATTTCAGATCCACCATGGCAGTGAATGTTAGCGGGCATCCACTCACCTACTGCTCCTGCCACGTCCCTCACCTTGTTGTGTCACCGCCGCATCACCAGCCGTCCCATTAAAGTGAATGGGACTGTCGGTGAGTCAACAGCGGGTCAGAGGAGGAGCCAACAGCGGGTCAGAGGAGGAGCCAACAGCGGGTCAGAGGAGGAGCCAACAGCGAGACAGAGATGACAGCTGCTTTTTAAAAATTATGATTTAAATCGAGCCTTTTTACTAGTGATTTAAACTGACTTGATTTAAATCAAATCCACCCTGAGACCGCCCCACGCAGATATACTGCAGCCCTCCAGTGGGTCACCGGCCGCGCTTCAGCAGTGTCCCAGGCCAGGCAAGCACTAGTAAATATATGCTGGGGTTTAGACATGTGCAGAACGTTAGTTTAGTTTAGTATCTGATTCATGATGTTACCAATTTTGTTTAATCGATTCCTTTCGGGATTCGTTTAGTTTAGTTTCATTTATAAATTTTCTAGCGAATTCCAAATTTTCAGAACGATTTGAATTCAGGTCGATTGAAAAATGATCGACCGGTCCCAATACTGTGTGAAGAATAGCTGGTTGTTAAGGAGCGGACCACGAAAGCCGGGCTGCAAAATCCTTAACAACCAATGATTCATCATTGGGCGAGTGTCATTCCCGAATGATAAATAAATATAGGGTTACCCAGTGAAGTCATCAGGTGATCCCGCCCCATAATGCCACTCGTCCAATGAGAGGTAGACATAGGGGCGGGGTCACCCACTTACGTCACTGGGTAACACTCGCTCCTATGATTATGTGATGTTCGACTGTGTCCCCTAGATGGGAAAAGTTGTGTTCGGCAGGCGGTGTTTTTTTTTTTTTTTGTTCGGGTCGGCGTTTTTATGTTTTTTTTTTTCTATTAAAATACTTGCCAAAAACGGGTGTTGAATTATATTAACTTTGCCACATCCGAATCTCCAAATCATAAAAAAATCTGTCTGAATCTAGAGTTGGACCGAAACAAATTGCACATGTCTACTATGTCTACTAGGGTTATGGGCACATATCTACTAGGTCTACTAGGGTTATCAGCAGCAACAGTCACTGGGATCTTCCCTTTAACCACTTGAGCCCCGGACCATTATGCTGCCTAAGGACCAGAGGTCTTTTTCCAATTTGGCACTGCGTCGCTTTAACTGCTAATTGCGCGGTCATGCAATGCTGTACCCAAACGAAATTTGCGTCCTTTTCTTCCCACAAATAGAGCTTTCTTTTGATGGTATTTGATCACCTCTGCGGTTTTTATTTTTTGCGCTATAAATGGAAAAAGACCGAAAATTTTGAAAAAAAAAGATATTTTCTACTTTTTGTTATAAAAAAAATCCAATAAACTCAATTTTATTCATACATTTAGGCCAAAATGTATTCGGCCACATGTCTTTGGTAAAAAAAATGTCAATAAGCGTATATTTATTGGTTTGCGCAAAAGTTATAGCGTCTACAAACTAGGGTACATTTTCTGTAATTTACACAGCTTTTAGTTTATGACTGCCTATGTCATTTCTTGAGGTGCTAAAATGGCAGGGCAGTACAAAACCCCCCCAAATGACCCCATTTTGGAAAGTAGACACCCCAAGGAAATTGCTGAGAGGCATGTTGAACCCATTGAATATTTTTTTTTTTTGTCCCAAGTGATTGAATAATGACAAAAAAAAAAATATATATTTACAAAAAGTTGTCACTAAATGATATATTGCTCACACAGGCCATGGGCCTATGTGGAATTGCACCCCAAAATACATTCTGCTGCTTCTCCTGAATATGGGGATACCACATGTGTGGGACTTTTTGGGAGCCTAGCCGCGTACGGGGCCCCGAAATCCAATCACCGCCTTCAGGATTTCTAAGGGTGTAAATTTATGATTTCACTCTTTACTGCCTATCACAGTTTCGGAGGCCATGGAATGCCCAGGTGGCACAAAAACCCCCCAAATGACCCCATTTTGGAAAGTAGACACCCCAAGCTATTTCCAGAGAGGTATATTGAGTCCATGGAATATTTTATATTTTGACACAAGTTGCGGGAAAGTGACACATTTTTTTTTTTTTTTTTGCACAAAGTTGTCACTAAATGATATATTGCTCACACAGGCCATGGGCATATGTGGAATTGCACCCCAAAATACATTCTGCTGCTTCTCCTGAGTATGGGGATACCACATGTGTGGGACTTTTTGGGAGCCTAGCCGCGTACGGGACCCCGAAAACCAATCACCGCCTTCAGGATTTCTAAGGGTGAAAATTTTTGATTTCACTCTTCACTGCCTATCACAGTTTCGGAGGCCATGGAATGCCCAGGTGGCACAAAACCCCCCCAAATGACCCCATTTTGGAAAGTAGACACCCCAAGCTATTTGCTGAGAGGCATGGTGAGTATTTTGCAGCTCTCATTTGTTTTTGAAAATGAAGAAAGACAAGAAAAAACTTTTTTTTTTTTCTTTTTTAAATTTTCAAAACTTTGTGACAAAAAGTGAGGTCTGCAAAATACTCACTATACCTCTCATCAAATAGCTTGGGGTGTCTACTTTCCAAAATGGGGTCATTTGGGGGGGGGTTTGTGCCACCTGGGCATTCCATGGTCTCCGAAACTGTGATAAGCAGTCAAGAGAGAAATCAAAAATTCACGCCCTTAGAAAGCCTGAAGGCGGTGCTTGGTTTTCGGGGTTCCGTACGCGGCTAGGCTCCCAAAAAGTCTCACACATGTGGTATCCCCGTACTCAGGAGAAGCAGCAGAATGTATTTTGGGGTGTAATTTCACATATTCCCATGGCATGTTTGAGCAATATATCATTTAGTGACAATTTTGTGCAAAAAAAAAAAAAATTTGTCTCTTTCCCGCAACTTGTGTCGCAATATAAAATATTCCATGGACTCGACATGTCTCTCAGCAAATAGCTTGGGGTGTCTACTTTCCAAAATGGGGTCATTTGGGGGGGTTTTGAACTGTCCTGGCATTTTATGCACATTTAGAAGCTTATGTCACACATCACCCACTCTTCTAACCACTTGAAGACAAAGCCCTTTCTGACACTTATTGTTTACATGAAAAAGTTTTTTTTTTTTGCAAGAAAATTACTTTGAACCCCCAAACATTATATATTTTTTTAAAGCAAATGCCCTACAGATTAAAATGGTGGGTGTTTCATTTTTTTTTTCACACAGTATTTGCGCAGCGATTTTTCAAACGCATTTTTTGGGGAAAAAACACACTTTTTTAAAGTTTAATGCACTAAAACACACTATATTGCCCAAATGTTTGATAAAATAAAAAAGATGATCTTAGGCCGAGTACATGGATACCAAACATGACATGCTTTACAATTGCGCACAAACGTGCAGTGGCAACAAACTAAATACATTTTTAAAAGCCTTTAAAAGCCTTTACAGGTTACCACTTTAGATTTACAGAGGAGGTCTACTGCAAAAATTACTGCCCTCGATCTAACCTTCGCGGTGATACCTCACATGCATGGTGCAATTGCTGTTTACGTTTGACGACAGACCGCCGCTTGCGTTTGCCTTAGCGCGAGAGCAGGGGGCGACAGGGGTGCTTTTTTTTTTTTTTTTTTTTTTTCTTTATTATTTTTTTGCTTTTTTATCTTATTTTTAAACTGTTCCTTTCATTTTTATTTTTTTTTAATCATTTTTATTGTTATCTCGGCAATAGGTAGTGACAGGTACTCTTTTTTGAAAAAATTGGGGTCTATTAGACCCTAGATTTCTCCTCTGCCCTCAAAGCATCTGACCACACCAAGATCGGTGTGATAAAATGCTTCCCCAATTTCCCAATGGCGCTATTTACATCCGGCGAAATCTAAGTCATAAAATGCTCGTAGCTTCCGGTTTCTTAGGCCATAGAGATGTTTGGAGCCACTCTGGTCTCTGATCAGCTCTATGGTCAGCTGGCTGAATCACCGGCTGCATTTTCAGGTTCCCTGTTGAGACAGGAGAGCCAGAGAAAAACACGGAAGACGGTGGGGGGGGCATTCCCTCCCACGGCTTGTAAGAGCAGTCTAGAGGCTAATTAGCCGCTAGGATTGCTTTTACATGAAAGCCGACCGCTGGCTGAAAAGAATGATACCAAGATGATACCTAAACCTGCAGGCATCATTCTGGTATAACCACTCAAAGTTGTGAATGGTGTACCTGAAGACAAAAAAATGGTTAACAATAAAGCACAGTAAACGGTAAAGTATAAAAAATTGCATACCTGAAAAGCAAACATGATAAAACATAATAACAATAAAACATTGCAGAATAGAATACAGTAAAAAAGAGCAGAACAATAGAGAGAATAGAGAGAGAGAGAACAATAAAACGACAACTATTTTTTTTTATTTTATATATATATATATTTATTTTTTTTTTACACTTTTTTTGTAACTAACTTTTATAACTGTAACCGGTTCCAGGTTCGGGTCTCTCAAAATGCGATGGCATCTTGGGAGACCCTGTGAAAGTGTGCCTAGTCTGTGCAATGCTGTACCCTACGCTAATACTCAACTAGTGAATGGTAGCGTTCAAAACATTCACCAATGCAAAGACCAGGATTGTCAGGACAGGAGGGACAATAATAGCGGGTGTCACGCCTATATCCGCGCTTGCTGCAGACACAACATCTTTTTTGGGGGGGTTCGCTGGGTAGGGGTACTCGGGAGGACATAAAGAAAATGCCTCTCATGCAGCCGACTGCATTTGGTTGGGGATGTGAATGGGGGAAGTACGGGCGCTGCAGAAGCGGTGGGTTCCCAATTAGGATTGGCGAATGCAGCAGGAAGGGCACTATGGGCACGACGGGCCTGTGTTTGTCTTTTTGGTGGCAGCGGGACACTACTTGTGCTTGCCACCTCACCAGCTTGAACTGCACTTATGGGGCTCGCCACGTCACCAAGTGTTACTGCAGTGCTGGTTTGACTACGACCGGGGTGTACTAGGCCGCTGGCGCTTGCCAGTTCACCAAAACGCTACCAAAAAATCTGTTGGCGATCGCAGGGATCAGGCCTGACTCTGCGAACGCTGCAGTTATGCGTTTTAGTCTTTTGTAAGTGACAGTGATCGATCGATACTGCACTTGGGTGGGCTGGGCCGGGCGGAGGGGCAAAACGCAGGTGCTAGCGGGTATCTGGGCTGATCCCACTAACACTGCGTTTGTGAGAACCCTAAACTGCTGGGGACGCTAGTATAGATCTGATCGGATCAGATATTGATCGGATCAGATACTATACCACTAAGGGTGGTGTACAGTGCGTGCGTGGGTGTTAGCGGTACTGGCGCTAACCTGACGCTGCCTGGGGCTGGTGCTTGCCAGTTCACCAAAATACTACCAAAAAAACTGTTAGCGATCGCAGGGATCAGGCCTGACTCTGCGAACGCTGCAGTTATGCGTTTAGTCTTTTGTAAGTGACAGTGATCGATCGATACTGCACTTGGGTGGGCTGGGCGGAGGGGCAAAACGCAGGTGCTAGCAGGTATCTGGGCTGATTCCGCTAACACTGCGTTTTTGGGAACCCTAAACTACTGGGGACGCTAGTATAGATCTGATCGGATCAGATATTGATGTATACAGATACTATACCACTAAGGGAGGTGTATGCTGCGTGCGTGGGTGTTAGCGGTACTGGCGCTAATCTGACGCTGCCTGGGGCGACGCATATCACCGCTGGGCGATCAGGGGGCTAAACCTTTATTCGGTAATAAACGGCGGGTGCCCTGACACTATAAAAAATAAACGAACTAACCAGCGTCACCCGTAACGGTTTATGGTGATCAGTGGTGAAAGGGTTAACTAGGGGGCCATCAAGGGGTTAAAACATTTATTAGGTAGTATATGGGGGTCCCTGTCGCTATAAAACGCTGACGGCGAACCTAAATATTTACCTCCCTAACTAGCGTCACCAGTGACACTAATACAGCGATCAGAAAAATGATCGCTTAGTGACACTGGTGACAGGGGGTGATCAAGGGGTTAAAACTTTTTTAGGGGGGGTTAGGGGGGTACCCTACACCTAAAGGGGGGTAACAATAACTGTCCCAACACTGTAACTGTCACAAACTGACACTATGCAGTAATCAGAAAAAAAAAAAAAAACCTGCTGGTGTCAGTTTGTGACAGGGGGGGGGGGGGGGGGTGATCGGGGGGGATCGGGGGGCGATCGGGGGGGGGGGGGGTCGGGGTGTTTAGTGTGCCTGGCATGTTCTACTGAGTGTTCAGTGTGTTGTGCACTCACATACCTGTCTTCTCTCCTCGGGCCGGAACGGAAATCACCGAGCCGAGGAGAGATGACATCATTTCCTTTGCTGCTGTTTAGCATACAGCAGCAAAGGAATGATTCGATTGGCCGGCGGCGATCGCGAGGGGGGGCCACGAACGGATGGTCTCCCCCTCACCTCTGATCGCCGCTGGACAAAAGACGACCGCCTCGGGCACCGGGGGGGGGGGTCCGATCGGACCCCCCACCCGCGGAAGGCAAATCACGTACCATGTACGTGATTTTGCCTGTCCGTGCCACTTTGCCGACGTACATCGGCGTGAGGCAATCATCAAGTGGTTAAAGCGCTCAAAAAAGTGCCCTGGATACTTGGATGCCTCCCTCCAGTATCAGACAGACAATTCCTCAATCAGTTTTTTAGACAGGATCCCCAGTGAAATCCCTTCCGAGATTTTAGCAGAACACGTCCCCCAGCTCTGCCACAGCGGGACCATCGATGAACACCAGTAGAATTTTAAGTTTGACTGCCCAGAGGGGCAGCAGCCCTTCAAGCTGGGAACTTTTCCTCCTGGACAAGAACAGGGCTGCCTCAAGCCCCAGGCTATTTATGCACTCCCCAGCCACCTACTGGGTACCCTCAACCAGGGATTGGCTGAGACCACATAAATATTCAGACTGCTGGTTTGCATCCACCCAAGCTACTATACACTATATTGCCAAAAGTATTGGGACGCCTGCCTTTACACGCACATGAACTTTGATGGCGTTTCAGTGATAGTCCGTAGGGTTCAATATTGAGTTGGCCCACCCTTTGCAGCTATAACAGCTTCAACTCTTCTGGGAAGACTGTCCACAAGGTTTAGGAGTGTGTCTATGGGAATATTTGACCATTCTTCCAGAAGCGCATTTGTGAGTCCAGACACTTATGTTGGACGAGAATGCCTGGCTCGCAGTCTCCACTCTAATTCATCCCAAAGGTGTTCTATCTGGTTGAGGCAGGCCAGTCAAATTCCTCCACCCCAAACTCGCTCATCCATGTCTTTATGGACCTTGCTTTGTGCACTGGCCCAAATCATTTGGTCGAGGGGGGATTATGGTGTGGGGTTGTTTTTCAGGGGTTGGGCTTGGCCCCTTACTTCCAGTGAAGGGAACGCGTCAGCATACCAAGACATTCTGGACAATTTCATGCTCCCAACTTTGTGGGAACAGTTTGGGGATGGCCCCTTCCTGTTCCAACATGACTGCGCACCAGTGCACAAAGCAAGGTCCATAAAGACATGGTTGAGCGAGTTTGGGGTGGGGGAACTTGCCTGGCCTGCACCTCAACCCCACAGGGGTGTCAAACTGGTGGCCCTCCAACTGCTGCAGAACTACAAGTCCAATCATGCCTCTGTCTATGGGAGTCATGTTTGTAAGTGCTAACAGCTTGGAATGCCTCATGGGACTTGTAGTTCCGCAACAGCTGGAGGGCCACCAGATTGACACCTATACCATAGAACACCTTTGGGATGAATTAGAGCAGAGACTGTGAGCCAAGCCTTCTCATTCAACATCAGTGCAAACATCAGGTCAAACATTCCCATTGACCCATAAACCTTGTGGACGGCCTTCCCAGAAGAGTTGAAGCTGTTATAGCTGCAAAGGGTGGACCAACTCAATATTGAACCTTACGGACCAAGACTGGGATGCTATTAAAGTTCATGTGCGTGTAAAGGCGTCCCAATACTTCTGGCACTGTAGTGTATTCTGGGATCCTCCAGAAGGCAGGGTAGAGCAATCAAACCTGCAGAACCCAGAACAGCCCAAAGCAATCACATGCTGCTCAACTGATTACAGGAGACCCACTAGAACTAAATTTACCTAACCTAACTAGCAACCTAGGAGGATGCTACAGAAATAAAAGCAAACTTACAAGCATATATTACTGTACATGCTGCTTGACTGCATTACAGTAATGAATAAAGAAGGTTTGATTGGGCTTTAATTTCCCGCCAAAGTAAGCAGGCTGAATTATAACATATCCCAGTTTATTGTACACTATGGGTACACGTCACATTTTATTATCCCCTCTTGATTATTCTGCTTTTTCTGTGCCGACAGCCCGGCGTGTGAACAAATACAGCGGCAATATCAGAGACACAGACACACAGAGGCGGGACGCAGCCTGCCCAGGCCAATTTTACCGTAATATACCGGGGAGTCCCACTCCAATTACCGGCACGCGGGGAGGAAACGAACCCCCCGTAACTTCAGGGAGCGCTCTTTCTTCCGGTGGTTTTTAGATGTGACATTTATTGGTCCTTATTTCAGCCGATGACATTTTTATCGTTGTACCTAAAGTTTTTACAACCTCCTTCAAAAACTATTTATTGCGGCCAGGGACTCCCGCTCATCGCCTGTGTGATGATAGACGTGGCAGCGGCGCGGCAGGAGGGACAAGTTTATCTCTGTTGAATCGAGAAATAAAAGTCAGGGATGGGATATGATGGAGGCGAGCGGTTCACGACGAGGATACTAAGTGGTCTTGTAGCTCCGCAATGCAGCTTGTCGCTTTCACTGAGAGAACATAATCTGAACGGGAAAGAAAGATGCAATGCTTGCCGGTTGCAGCTTTGCTTTTGCCGAATGTGGCTCAGCCAGAGAAGAACTCCGGGGAACACAAGTTATAAGTAAAATGAGTATTTAGGTGTGTGTGTGTGTTTTTTTTTTTTTATATGTGTATTTTTAATTATCCCCAAATTTCATAATCCACTACTAGTTTGCATGCAGGTCTGCATGACTTCCATGTGTACAGCCAGGTGGTGGGGTCATAATGTGCATGGGTTGTTCCCCTTAGATTTACTGCGGGCACTAAATGCATGGGATCCTACCCAAGACATCAGTGTAGAAGCACGCTCTGAAAACCCCTAGCCTGGCCTGACCAGCACCCATTTATTACCTTTCCTTAGGCTTTATGGCAATGGACTCCAACAGCCTCGCCTAACCAGCAGCGCCAGGAACAAATTCCATACCTTCCTCAGGCCTTATGGCAATGGACGTGGTGCATCTGGATTTTGCAAAAGCATTTGACACAGTTCCCCATAAACATTTACTGTACAAAATAAGGTGCGTTGGCATGGACCATAGGGTGAGTACATGGATTGAAAACTGGCTACAAGGGCGAGTTCAGAGGGTGGTCATAAATGGGGAGTACTCAGAATGGTCAGGGGTGGGTAGTGGGGTTCCTCCAGGGTTCTGTGCTGGGACCAATCCTATTTAATTTGTTTATAAACGATCTGGAGGATGGGATAAACAGTTCAATCTCTGTATTTGCGGACATTACTAAGCTAAGCAGGGCAATAACTTCTCCGCAGGATGTGGAAACCTTGCAAAAAGATCTGAACAAATTAATGGGGTGGGCGACTACATGGCAAATGAGGTTCAATGTAGAAAAATGTAAAATAATGCATTTGGGTGGCAAAAATATGAATGCAATCTATACACTGGGGGGAGAACCTCTGGGGGGATCTAGGATGGAAAAGGACTTGGGGGTCCTAGTGGATGATAGGCTCAGCAATGGCATGCAATGCCAAGCTGCTACTAACAAAGCAAACAGAATATTGGCATTAAAAGGGGATCAACTCCAGAGATAAAACGATAATTCTCCAGCTCTACAAGACTCTGGTCCGGCCGCACCTGGAGTATGCTGTCCAGTTCTGGGCACCAGTCCTCAGGGAGGATGTACTGGAAATGGAGCGACTACAAAGAAGGACAACAAAGCTAATAAAGGGTCTGGAGGATCTTAGTTATGAGGAAAGGTTGTGAGCTCTGAACTTATTCTCTCTGGAGAAGAGACACTTGAGAGGGGATATGATTTCAATGAACAAATATCGTACTGGTGACCCCACAATAGGGATAAAACTTTTCTGCGTAAGGGAATTTAATAAGACACGTGGCCACTCACTAAAACTAGAAGAAAAGAGGTTTACCCATAAACTGCGTAGATCGTTCTTTACTATAAGAGTGGCAAGGATTTGGAATTCCCTTCCACAGGCGGTGGTCTCAGCGGGGAGCATTGATAATTAAAAAAAACTATTAGATAAGCACCTGAACGACCACAACATACAGGGATATACAATGTAATACTGACATATAATCACACATAAATTAGTAAATGTGCCCGCGCTACTATAATGTCACATATAAAATATATAATATATATAGAATGTCACATAGGAAAGAAAAACCTTGTGGAAATATTTAAATATAATAAATAGATATGAAACCGTACAAATAAAATATAGTGCAAACATCTATAAATAATAAATCACCAAGTGCATATAAAAAGTGCAATCGTGGTAGTAATATATGGAAAGTGCAACGTGCTGAAATATAAATGTCAAACACTTTCTTGTGACATATGAGTGTTCAACCTAATCAACAAATACAAATCACAGAAAATAAACGTGAATAAATAGTGTCCATAAAATAAGTATTTATCATGCTTCTTCTGATGGGTGTCTGAATCACAACAAGCAAAAATGTGCTCTCCCATGACACCCCACATGTGCTTGCGCTCACCTTCAATCGTATGACACAGTAATTAAACGGTGTCAAAATACGCATTGGGGCCACTCCTGGGCTCACAGGTGAAGCCAAGATCCACAATCATAGAAGAAACAAACAGAGGGACTCCATAGTGTAATAAAGCCAGGACATTTATTAGATGAAAAAAGCCCTCCAGGAGGGTACTCACATTAGATGGGTGCTACAGTGCACCAAACTGTACTGGTATAAAACGAAAGCAGCTAATCGTATGGCGTGCGGTGTGGCATGTACAATCCTCCTCCTCTGCTGACAGCTCCGTCCTACCCCTCCCCGACGCGTATTCGGCACCGGGATCACGTGCCTTCCTCTGGGGGATATGCGATGAGCTGTCAGCAGAGGAGGAGGATTGTACATGCCACACCGCACGCCATACGATTAGCTGCTTTCGTTTTATACCTGTACAGTTTGGTGCACTGTAGCACCCATCTAATGTGAGTACCCTCCTGGAGGGCTTTTTTCATCTAATAAATGCCCTGGCTTTATTACACTATGGAGTCCCTCTGTTTGTTTCTTCTATGATTGTGGATCTTGGCTTCACCTGTGAGGAGTGTTGTGCATCATTATATCCTGAGTGAGCCCAGGAGTGGCCCCAATGCGTATTTTGACACCGTTTAATTACTGTGTCATACGATTGAAGGTGAGCGCAAGCACATGTGGGGTGTCATGGGAGAGCACATTTTTGCTTGTTGTGATTCAGACACCCATCAGAAGAAGCATGATAAATACTTATTTTATGGACACTATTTATTCACGTTTATTTTCTGTGATTTGTATTTGTTGATTAGGTTGAACACTCATATGTCACAAGAAAGTGTTTGACATTTATATTTCAGCACGTTGCACTTTCCATATATTACTACCACGATTGCACTTTTTATATGCACTTGGTGATTTATTATTTATAGATGTTTGCACTATATTTTATTTGTACGGTTTCATATCTATTTATTATATTTAAATATTTCCACAAGGTTTTTCTTTCCCATGTAACATTCTATATATATTATATATTTTATATGTGACATTATAGTAGCGCGGGCACATTTACTAATTTATATCAATTCACACGCAATGAAACGTGGTTTAGTGCTTGCAGCTTAATTAGTTTACTCCTTAGAGGCATCAGTCCATCTGTGGCTCGCAAGACACCTATATTTTGTTTATATAATCACACACATAGGTTGGACTAGATGGACTTGTGTCTTTTTCAACCTCACCTACTATGTAATTATGTAACTATGACTCCAACAGCCTAGCCTAACCAGCACCACCAGCAACCCATTCCATACTTTCCTCAGGCCCTATAGCAACGGACCCCAATAGTAACTTCACCCAATACCTGTTCGGTTCTAAAGGACATACAGTACCTATCTAGAGGATATGGGAAGGAAGAGTCCATACAACAGAAAACCTTTAACTGTTTACTGAACGAGTTACTTTCCATATTTGCATCCTTTCAGTCATCACAGAGGTGATGTCACATTCCTTGAGTTTCCAACAAAATATGCAGCAATACCAAGCCGAGTTGAGGAACCCTTACTTTTTTTGGAGGTTTGCCAGAGTAATTGCATCCCCTGCAATGTGGATGTGAGTAGTCCCATAAGTTTTGCACCACTACGCCCTTGCTTCCCCCCTAAGAGGAAACTCTCAGAAGCTAGAATATCAGAGATTACAACTTTGCCATTCCTTGGTCCTTACCATGCTTCCCATGATCATCTCCATGACGCCATATTCCTTGAGTTGCTAACAATAAATGCAGCATTAACAAGCTAAGTCAAAAAACATGTACCTTTTTAGGAGGTTTGCCAGACTCTTGCATGCCATGTTATGGAAATGTGAGTAGTCCCATAAATCCTGCACCTCTCCTTTCTTGCGTCCCCCTAAGGAAAAAGCTCCTAGAGGCTAGATCAGAGTTTCTCAACCAGGTTTCCATCGAGCCTTAGGGTTCCCCCAGAAGTTGCTAGGAGTTCCTTGAGCAATGAAAAATTTCTACCTCTCAGATAAGTTCCCACTGACACCATTGATCTTTGTAGCGATCTATAAAGGGGGAATTCTTCCAAATGAACTCAAATGTAAGGAACATTCTTCCCAATGACCATCACACTAATGTCTCATGAGTTGCACATATAGTAATTTTTTTAGCAGAGCTTCCCTGAAACCGGAAAGTTATTTCAACGATTCCTCTGTGCTGCAAATGGTTGAGAAAGGCCGAGCTGGAGCTTTAAAGCCAACATCTCTGCCATGCCTTGCTCCTTTCCATGCTTTTCATGACCAACTTCCAGGTGGACTTTGGTCATACGATATATACAGAGCCCTCTATTCAAGATGCCCCACACTGACAGGGGCAGGACTAGCACTACCACACTATCTATGGTCATACTGTATCCCACTCACTATCATGGGAACATCTGGTGGCTGCCTAGGCACCAACTCTACCTATTCTCACTACAGGGTTCCTGACCCAAAATATGGCAACATCTAGGGGCAAATTTGGGGACTCATACCGGGCATTCCTGTGGCCCTAAACTACATTGTATACTAATTTACTGTGCACCTTTCTAATTTTCTTTGCTACATCTTATTTTTCTGGACATTTTCCAGTATTAGGTGAGTGGATTTGTACTAGAAGTCCCTCCCAGCATGCATGATCTTCCCAAAGCTGTCAGGTACACTATAGGGCCAGACGTTTCTGAACACCTTTCAGTAGGGTTGAGGGCAGGGCTCTGTGCAGAACACTTGAGTCCCTCCACAACAAACTCATCCAGCCATGTCTTTATGGAAATGTTGGTTGAGAAGAACTGGCTTGTTCCAATTCTTCGAAAAGGTGTTCAGTAGGGTTGAGGTCAGGCCGTCAGGGCTCTGTGAAGGCCATCCGAATTCCTCCACACCAAACTCATCCAGCCATGTCTTTATGGAAATGTTGGTTGAGAAGAACTGGCCGTTTTCAATTAATCCAAAAGATGTTCAGTAGGGTTTGGGTCAGGGCTCTGTAAAGGACACTTGCGTTCCTCTGCCCAAACTCATCAAACCATGTCTTTATGGAGCAGGCTTTGTAGACAGGGGCACAGTAATGGTGGAACAAAAAAGGACCTTCCCCAAACTGTTACCACAAGGCTGGAAGAGCATGGCTATATAATTTTATTTGTATGCTGCAACATTTACAGCACCCTTCACTGGAAACACCCGAATTTAATTATTTGGAAGGGTGTTCATATACTTTTGGCTATGTAGCAAGGGCCCCAACCCCTAGAGGCCTAATGGTGACCTCCAGAGTCAGGGAGAGCTGACATCCTTCTGTGTCCTTCTGAGTGGGTTACGAGGCATGGTGGGTGTGATTTAGATGAAGTGATAGGTGCCAGACACTTTTTGGATGCAAAGAGATTTATTATCTCATAAACAGAACTGTGGGAGCGGGGGTTAGGGCCAGGACACCCTTGAGTAGATGAAATGATAATTGGCAGTCCGAGACTTCTATAGGTAGACACCTATACAGTGGAAGGCCTCCAGCCGGACACCACTTCTGTATAGGTAGGACCGCTGTCTCCTATGGCAACAATCTTGTAACAGTCACTAACTGTAGTTGTACTTAACTATAGGCAGCACAACTAGTTCTCCTTGTACTCCATAGTCTCTCACTGTAGATCTTCGCACACTGAGCTCCCAGTCTCTCACTGCACTCTCAGACCCAATTGCCACTGGATCCCCCGAGCTCTTCCAGTTCCTTAACTCAGTATCTTCCTCAGCGTCACTCCCGCTTCTCTGCTGGGTCCCTGGCTTGGCACTCACAGATACTCTTCAAGCGTAACCCCTGCTGACCCTCTAGGTCCCTGGCTTGGCACTCACTGATGCTCCACAAGCATCACCTCTGCTGTCCCGCTGGGTCCCTGGCTTGGTACTCACTGATGCTTTCCACCTTCTTCCCCGTCCCTGGTTGGTGAGAAGACTGCTCTGGTACTTGCTTCAGTTGAATCACTGTAGTCTCCGGTAGCAAAGTGGATGGTCCCTTAGTGGCGACAACTTCCTCTCTACCTCCGACCACAGCTGGTTCCCTAGTCAGCGGAATCTTTACTCTCCGTTGGACTCCAATCCTGCAGTCCCAACCCTGCGCTGCTTCTAGGAAAGGCCTTAGACCGTCTAGCAGCCAGATTTCCCCATAATAGGCCTCAGGCTTTCGGGCCAGCAGCCCGGGGCAGCACAACACACGTCCACCCAGACAGCTGTCCGGGTGGCACAGAACAGCGATCACCTGACTCCACCCAAATAAATAGGCTCTCCCAGCAGGCCAAGGGACCAAAAGAAATCTCTGCCTATTGGCTGAGGCACCCATCCATTCTGACCTTGCAAGGCCCTTGTCTATCTAATGCCACCAGCATAGTGCCATCTAGTGACAGAAGAGAAAGGGTGCAGCAAGTCCAGATTTAGAGAGGAACCAATGGATCTTTTAACAATTGGCCAAGGCAACTATCGCCTGGCAACTAAATTTAATAGAAACCCTGCCTAAACATCAGGTGCTACAGCTATATAGCATATATTTCGTAAAATGTAATGTATCGAAATCTTTGTGGTGCATTTTATTGTGTACAGGGCATGGTGCATTATACTTTGGGGATGGGAAGGTGACCTGCAAGTGGGGATGGGGAAGTAAATGGGAATGAGGGAGCGCACAGAGCAGAGTGCATTATGCACAACAGTGGCGATCTCCCACTGTGTTCTGACAAAGTCCCGCCTCCTAGACCTAGCTCCAGTAATAGACAGATCACTGATCCAATGCCGGTACATTGGATCAGTTTGCTGGGTATCACAGAAGGAGCCGGGTCTAGGAGGCCACCAGGATATTCAAATCCATGCTCCGTGTGTGATCAGGCTGCATTTAATAAGAACTGGTAAGGATGCATTTCATGAGACCTGGTAAGGCTGCGTTTTTTATGGCCACTGATAAGGCTGTATTTCGTGGGCACTGGTAAGTAGGGCTGCAATTAACGATTATTTTCATAATTGATTAGTTGGCCGATTATGGTTTTGATTAATCGGTTAATAACCTTAAAAAAAAGTGTGGTGTATAATTTAGTTAATATGTAAAGTTTTAAAAAAAAAGGCAATTTATTCTTAAATATCTCTAAGCAGTGGTAAATATAAATAACCAACTATATGGTTAGGGAGCAAAATATCTAATCCACTCTGAGAATAACAGACTGAAGAGATATACTGTATATACTATTAGAGGAGATATACTGTATATACTATTAGAGGAGCTATATTGTATATACTATTAGAGGAGATATACTGTATATACTATTAGAGGAGATATACTGTATGTACTATTAGGGGAGATATAATGTATATACTATTAGAGGAGAGATATACTGTAAATAATTAACATTAATAAATCACCGGGACCAGATGGCTTGCACCCGAGGGTACTTAGGGAACTCAGTCAAGTAATTACCAGACCATTGTTCCTAATTTTTACTGACAGTCTACTGACTGGAATGGTACCAGCTGATTGGAGAAATACCAATGTAGCACCAATATTTAAAAAGGGCCCAAAATACATCCCTGGGAATTACAGACCAGTTAGCCTAACATCAATAGTATGTAAACTCTTGGAGGGGATGATAAGGGACTATATACAATATTTTAGTAATGAGAACAGTATCATTAGCAGTAATCAGCATGGATTCATGAAGAATCGTTCTTGCCAAACCAATCTACAGTGGAACCTCGGTTTGCGAGTAACGCGGTTAACGAGCGTTTCGCAAAACGAGCACTGTATTTCTAAAAATCCTAACTCGGTTTGCGAGTGTTGTCTCGCAAAACGAGCAGGATTCAGGCCAAAAGCGGTGTGCAGTACCGCTTTTGGCCTGAGGTGGTGGGCGCCGGAGCCAAGCAGAGCCAAAAGTCGCCGATCGTCGGCATTCAGAAATGCACGGAAAAGCCCGAGGACAGTTCGGCTGACCTCGGCAAACCTCGGAAAGGCTTGTGAACGGAGACTTTCCGAGGTTTGCCGAGGTCCGCCGAAGTGTGCTCGGGCCTTTTCGGCCGTTTCCGAGGCTCTCCGGCGCCCCCTGCCTCTGGCCGCATGCGGTATTGCATCCCACTGAAGTCAATGCGGAACGAATAATTTTAGTTTCCATTGACTTCAATGGGAAAACTCGCTTTGATATGCGAGTACTTTGGATTACGAGCATTCTCCTGGAACGGATTAATCCGAGGTTCCACTGTGTTAACCTTCTATGAGGAGGTGAGTTGCCATCTAGATAAAGGAAGCCCCGTAGACGTGGTGTATCTGGATTTTGCAAAAGCATTTGACACAGTTCCCCATAAACGTTTACTGTACAAAATAAGGTGCGTTGGCATGGACCATAGGGTGAGTACATGGGTTGAAAACTGGCTACAAGGGTGAGTTCAGAGGGTGGTGATAAATGGGGAGTACTCAGAATGGTCAGGGGTGGGTAGTGGGGTCCCTCAGGGTTCTGTGCTGGGACCAATCCTATTTAAAGAGGAAGTAAACCCTCTCTAATAAAAAAAAACAAAAAAAAAAACCCTGCAGGACAAAGGCATAATGAGCTAGTATGCATAGCATACTAGCTCATTATGAATTACTTACCTGAGATCGAAGCCCCCGAAGCGACCATCGTTCACCTACTCCATTGCCGTCATGATACCCGGAGTAACTTACGGGTATCACTGTTCCGGCACTGTGACTGGCTGGAGCAGTGATGACTTCACTAACGGCATGCTCAGTGCATCTGCGCCGTTGTCTACGGCGCCCGTGCGCCATAGACATCGGTGCCTGTTTATAGGAAAATATCTCCTTAACCGTGTAGGTTAAGGAGATATTTCTTGCACCTACAGGTAAGCCCTAATCTAGGCTTACCTGTAGGTTAAAGTGGTCTGTAAGGGTTTACAACCACTTTAATTTGTTCATAAACAACCTGGAGGATGGGATAAACAGTTCAATCTCTGTATTTGCAGACGATACTAAGCTAAGCAGGACAATAACTTCTCCGCAGGATGTGGAAACCTTGCAAGTAGATCTAAACAAATTAATGGGGTGGGCGACTACATGGCAAATGAGGTTCAATGTAGAAAAATGTAAAATAATGCATTTGGGTGGCAAAAATATGAATGCAATCTATACACTGGGGGGAGAACCTCTGGGGGGATCTAGAATGGAAAAGGACCTGGGGGTCCTAGTAGATGATAGGCTCAGCAATGGCATGCCATGCCAAGCTGCTGCTAACAAAGCAAACAGAATATTAGCATTAAAAAGGGGATCAACTCCAGAGATAAAACGATAATTCTCCCGCTCTACAAGACTCTGGTCCGGCCGCACCTGGAGTATGCTGTCCAGTTCTGGGCACCAGTCCTCAGGAAGGATGTACTGGAAATGGAGCGAGTACAAAGAAGGGCAACAAAGCTAATAAAGGGTCTGGAGGATCTTAGTTATGAGGAAAGGTTGCGTGCACTGAACTTATTCTCTCTGGAGAAGAGACGCTTGAGAGGGGATATGATTTCAATATACAAACACCGTACTGGTGACCCCACAATAGGGATAAATATTTTTCGCAGAAGAGAGTTTAACAAGACTCGTGGCCACTCATTAAAATTAGAAGAAAAGAGGTTTAACCTTAAACTACGTAGAGGGTTCTTTACTGTAAGAGCGGCAAGGATGTGGAATTCCCTTCCACAGGTGGTGGTCTCAGCGGGGAGCATCGATAGTTTCAAGAAACTATTAGATAAGCACCTGAATGACCGCAACATACAGGGATATACAATGTAATACTGACACATAATCACACACATGGGTTGGACTTGATGGACTTGTGTCTTTTTTCAACCTCACCTACTATGTAACTATTAGAGGGTGAATCTGGTAAATATCATCAGACTCAGAGATCAAATTTTTTTGCCATTTTTGCAATCGTTAGTGGGGTCAAATCGACGTTCGTTTTTAACCACAGTGACGGGAAAATTTGGAAATAATAGAAAACTTCTTGGTCAAAGGAATTTTCGGACAGAGTATGTGGTTTTCGTTCAGAAATTTAATTCATTTTAAATACAGAAGGTTAAAAACAAATGAAAATTTCAAACAACATTCTTTCATTCAGTGAATGTACAAAGATTTTTTTCGTCTCAAAATTGATCCATGTGGCCAACATAAGGCTCGGTACACACCTATGCAGCTTGCTTTTGATCCGTTTCTGCGGTGCTTTTTGCTGTGCGTTTTGATTTTTGCGCACGCGATTTTGCGGCGATTTGCGTTTTTGCATTTTTATTGGCCACTTTGTTGTTGGGCAGATTAAAAAACACAAATTGCTGCAAAAAGGACATGCTTTTCTGCAGCTTCTCCATTGAAGTGTATTGAACCAAAAAAGCACCGTTTTGCGTTTAAAAAAAAAGTCCCTGACCCTTTCCAAATACGCAGCGGCTGAAAAAAGCACAGATGTGAATGTGTCCCATTGGAAACAATGTAAATGAACTGTAGTGCGTTTCTGCAAAAAGCACCAAAAAACACATAGATGTGAAGCAGGTCTAAGATGTTTAGAAACATAATGGGGTTAAAAAAAACTAAAATTAGCCCTTTATAGTACAAAAAAAAGCAAATAATCGCTACTGTAAGGGGTTCATTTTTACTGTAGAACTGTGAAAGTCATATTTACAGTAGCGATTAGTTGCTCTTTTTGTACTATAAAGGGCTCATTTTAGTTTTTTTTAACCCCATTATGTTACTGGCCGATTAATCGATTATGAAAATGGCAATCGATTAATTTCATAATCGATTAGTTGTTGATTAATCGATTAGTTGCTTCAGCCCTATTGATAAGGCTGCATTTGGTGGGCACTGATAAGCTGCATTTGATGGGCACTGATAAGCTGCATTTGATGGGCACTGATAAGCTGCATTTGGTGGGCACTGATAAGCTGCATTTGGTGGGCACTGATAAGGCTGCATTTGATGGGCACTGATAAGCTGCATTTGGTGGGCACTGATAAGGCTGCATTGATGGATAATGGCATAATACACTCTTCAAATGTGATTTAAAATGCATGGTTTTTCCCTTTTTTGAACAAGAAAATAATGACGTTATGCTGTTGGGCTGCTATAATACTGCTATGGGGCTGGTATAAAATTATTTCCGGGGCTGTTTTTTTATTCCCAGTCCAGCCCTGGGTTTAGGTGTGGCCCGAACAGTGATACTCACACTGCTGGATGTAAACAAACACCATGCAGGGCCCATCAGGTTGAAGTATATATGCACTTGTGGAGGAGGATGGTGGGATAGATTAGATTACATTGGGGGGAGAAAAAAAAAATGATAAAAGCACTTTTGTTATAATGCGCACCTATCCTTTGAAGTACTACAACAAATGCATTTGTTGCTTTCTGCTGCAGTGGCCTACTAGCAAACGTCCACTAGGTGGCACTGTGGTACCACAGATGGCAGGGGATGGTAATACCTCTGTATTCTATATTTCCCTGCTGATAAAATCTCTGCAAACCTGGAGACAGAGTCCCATAAAAGCGACATCCATCTGTCAGCGGCCAAACAATTCCTTATATATACCTCATTTTTACAGTTGTGCTTTATTACGCTCTGCTTCATTCTTATAAATATTTTATTATAAGCGGGAGTTTATTGTAATCAGTCACCATTTCTGCGCTCACCCATCACAGCGGTCGCAGGCTGGCGGAATATTAACCCTCCTGCATCTCCGAAAAATGCAGCGAGAAGAAAAAAAACAAAAAAAAAAACAAAAGCGTACGAGATCTCTCAAATAATTCAATAAGACTTCGCAATGCTCAGCTGGCGCTTGCTGCTTTGAACAATAGACAGCTTAGTAAAATACGGGCAGCCTACGGTGAATGTGAATTGGACGGTCGCTGTGCAGCGATGCCGCGGGAAAGAGGATCGAGCAGCAGATGTGTTCTGTTATGTTAAGTCCATGCATGCTCAGTAATGTGTCAGTGTAACACCTTCAAGGTACTTATTACCTCTCACAGACATCACAGTACTCCCCCCCTAACAATGCTTTCATCTGCTTCTCTCTCTCCAGAAGGACGACACCATCTCTGTTCAGGTATCATCCAGGGTCACCATCTACTTTCTTGACTGTGTTCGCGAATGTCTGACGCACAACAGCCCCTGCAGCCGCCTCTCACCTTGTGACTTCCTACAAAGTTACAATGTTGCACTCTGATCACTGGTGGAGGGGGAGACTGAGGAAATGCTTCCTCCTGCCTGCAGTAGACTGATGACATCCTCTCAGCCTAGGCAGAGTCACTGACTGGATCTTAAAGAGGAGTTCCACCCAGGGGGTCCAGTAAAAAAAAAAATTAAAAGTCAGCAGCTACAAATACTGCAGCTGCTGACTTTTAATTGGACACTTACCTGTCCCTGGGTCCAGCGATGCGGGGGATCGAAGCCCCGCTTGTCTCCCCCTCCGTTCAGCGGCGCCGGCATTGCAACTGTGGGCGCCGGGCTGTGGCTTCACAGCCTGGCACCCACTGCGCATGCGCGAGCGGCGCCACGCACCGTGATTGGCCGCTCAGTCACCTGGGACCTGTAATGGGTCCCAGATGATTGACAGGAGGGAGGGAGCAGAGCTGAGCCCTTCCTGTGCCGAGGGGGAAGTGATGTCACCAGCCCAGGCACTGGAAGAGGCAGACTATGAGGGACCCCCTAGCAACAGGCATTTAGAGGTAAGTTAAAAAAATATATATATAAATGTTTTTTTTTGGGTTTTTTTTGGATTTTTCATGTATTTTTGTTTTTTTGGGTGGAACTCCACTTTAACGTCTGCTTTATAGAGATAAAAGGTGGAGCTTTGATAGAAAAAAATTGTTGCTTTGAATTAGAAGCTTAAAGGAACACATTTTTTTAATAAAGTTTTAATTAATTAAACAATTTTGTGCATGTTTGATTAGTATTATAGTTCAGCTCTGATATATTTTGCTGTCATATTATTCTCTGTACCAGAGGAGCTTACACTCTAATGTCCCACTTCACTCGCACCCTGTTACTATTATGCATTTACATAGCTCCCAACTGTCCCGGATTTCGAAGGGACTGTCCCGGATTTCGAAGGGACTGTCCCGGATTTCGAAGGGACTGTCCCGGATTACGAAGGGACTGTCCCGGATTACGAAGGGACTGTCCCGGATTTCAAAGGGACTGTCCCGGATTTCGAAGGGACTGTCCCGGATTTCGAGGGACTGTCCCTGATTTGGCACAATGTCCCGCTGCCCCTCTTTCCTCCTCATCTGTCTCTCATTTTAGTTTGATCTATATAGAGTTGTATCTAAAATTCACTTTTTATCTTTCAAAAAGTGTTTCCCAGAGCTAGACCTTTCATTCAAAATCTAAATTGCTGTATTTGTAAATTTTAAAAGCCAATATAAAGGAATAGTAGTGATTAAAAAAAAAGCCCTTGTGGATTTAATTAACTTTTTTTTTTTTTTGTGGCTAATTCTCCTTTAAGGGGGTGTGGCAGGGGGCGTGTCCTATGCCTACATACATTTTCTAGTAGGTGTCCCTCATTCCCATCTCACAATGTTGGGAGGTACTGTATGCATTTCTATAGCTCTGACTTATACTGCAGTGTTGTACAGAGAACGCTGAGCCAGTCACATCAGTCTCTGCACCATAAGAGCTTACACTCTAATGTCCAACATCACTCGCACCCTGTTATTATTATGCATTTATATAGCTCAGCCTCTGATCTATACACTCACTGGAAACTTTATTAGGTACACCTTGCTAGTACCGGGTTGGACCCTCTTTTGCCTTCATTCTTGGTGGCATAAATACAACAAGGTGTTGGAAATGTTCCTCAGAGATTTTGCTCCATAGTGACATGAGAGCATCACACAGTTGCTGCAGATTTGTCGCATCCCAAAGGTGTTCTATTGGGTGAGATGATTGGAGCTTTGTGACATGGTGCATTATCCTGCTGGAAGGAGCCATCAGAAGATGGGGACACTGTAGTCATAAAGGGATGGACATGGTCAGCAACAATACTCAGGTAGGCCGTGGCGTTTAAACCATGCTCAATTGGTACTAAGGGGCCCAAAGTGTGCCAAAAAAATATCCCCCCCACCATTACACCCCCACCACCAGCCTGAACCGGTGATACAAGGCAGGATGGATCCATGCTCCAAATTCTGACCCCACTATCTGAATGTCGCAGCTGAAATCGAGACTCATCAGACCAGGCAACGTTTCTCCAATCTTCTATTGTCCAATTTTGGTGAGCCTTTGTAAATTGTAGCCTTGGTTTTCCTGTTCTTAGCTGACAGGAGTGGCACCCGGTGTGGTTTTCTGCTGCTGTAGCCCATCTGCTTCAAGGTTCAATGTGTTGTGCATTCATAGATGGTATTCTGCATACCTTGGGTGTAATGAGTGATTATTTGAGTTACTGTTGCCTTTCTATCATCTGGAACCAGTCTGCCCATTCTCCTCTGACCTCTGACATCAACGAAGCATTTTCCTCCACACAACTGCCGCTCACTGGATATTTTCTCTTTTTCCCACCATTCTCT
The DNA here is from genome assembly GCA_037952835.1 of Lithobates septentrionalis. Taxonomy (NCBI): domain Eukaryota; kingdom Metazoa; phylum Chordata; class Amphibia; order Anura; family Ranidae; genus Lithobates; species Lithobates septentrionalis. The sequence goes on from JBBDGP010002487.1 coordinate 149,826, forward strand.
GTAAACCCAAGAGATGGTTGTGTGTGAGAATCCCAGTAGATCAGCAGTTTTTAGAAAACTCAGACCAGCCCGTCCGGAACCAACAACCATGCCACGTTCAAAGTCACTTAAATCCCCTTTCTTCCCCCATTCTGATGCTCGGTTTGAATTTCAGCAAGTCGTCTGCCTAAATGCATTGAGTTTCTGCCATGTGATTGGCTGATTAGCAGTTTGCTTTACCAAGCAATTGAACAGGTGTACCTAATAAAGTGGCCGGTGAGTGTGTATTGCAGTGCTGTACAGAGAACACTCAGCCATTCACATCAGTCTCTGCACCAGAGGAGCTTCTCCACCAGGTGGTGCTGTTTTGCAAGGTGCTGTTGGCTCACTCTACTTTGGTCTCAGCTGGAGGAAACATCAAGCCTGGGTCTGTCCTGCAGGCTTCTCCCCCAGCCTCCATGCAGTGGGTGGGGGGAGATGAAGGTGGAGGCTCTCCAAAGGCACTAAGGCCTACTCCATGTGCTCAAGCTGCAATGGATCCTGGGCCTGTCCCTATGCAAGAGAAATCCTTACCAGTCCTCCAGGATAAGGTGGTAAAAAGACTTTGCCACATTGCTAAAGAGGAACAGAAACTTGCTGTCATGAAAGAGGATCTCTGGAAAAAGAAATCTCTACACAGTAAGACTGGAAACCGTAAGAGTGAATTCTCCAAGCTGAAGTCTCTGGAAGAGGCATTGAAAAAGCAGGAGAAGTTGGTTGCCTTTCTGAAGGAGAGCAGCGGTGTGTTCAGAGAAAAGTGTGAGAATGAGGAGAGATTTCAACAGATGAAGGAAAGTGCCAGTACCAGCCAGAGGGTGGATACCAGAGCAACGTAAGTACGCTTGTTTTTGTTTAGTTGTTGGTTATGTTATGTTTTTATTAATAAGCTGTATGTTTGTATGATTTTTTAATAAAAAAAAAAAAATGTACACTCTAATGTGCCCCTCCACAGTCAAATACTAATAAATGATCATCTTGGAACAAGCATGCAGCCAGTAAATTATGAAGTCTTGAAGATGAAGCAAGGATGAAGACGACAGTCCTGGAAGAAGCAGGAAATTGGGAAAGGAACCTCATGGAGATTACAGAGGGAAGTGAAGAGATCCGTCAACAACCATTGCTAATAGAAACCCGGGTCCGCTCTCCTGCCGGGAGGAAGGTGATGATTGATGGTCATTAATATCAGGAGGATTTGCAGGTTTATAGAACAAATTCCTCCCTTGAGCTCCTCTCCACATCTTCCGCAACTGACAATGACCTATGGAAGAGGGCGCTAATGAGGCCACGGATCCCGCCATGGATTCTCGGCTACCTGCGTCTAACCTACTTCCAGCCACCGCTCCCTCCATTTCCCGTGATTCATGGATCCAATACTGTACATGGCCCAATATGCTGGATCAAAGGAGATCAGTCACTGAACAGAGGGAAATATAGATCCATCCAATATAATAAGATTGAAGAGGCTGAACTGCAGCCTTCCCTTCGGTCTTGCACAGGACATCCAGCATCATCTAGTCCAGCCATTGTCAACCAGGGTTCCATGGAACTCTGTGGCCCCTCCAGAGGTGTCTAGGGGTTCCTTGAGCTGTGGCTTGCTGACCTTCCATGTGATGGGGCCTGCAAAGTTCTGGGTCCAATACCACTTGGCAGAGCCATGAGTATGAATGTAAAGAGGGCATTCTGACCACCACTGTAAGGGAAGCTTTCTTGTCACTTACCACCACCAATGTAAGTGGCATTTTTCCAATGATCACCAATGAACTAATCTTAAGCAAGCCACAGATTATGAAATTTCCTTTTCTTGCTCCATGGCACAAAGGAAAGAAAATCACTTGATTTCCCCACCAACACAGTCAGTATTGATGGGGGAATCCCACCCACTGCGGTATTCTCCCAGCTAACAGAATACAATGATCACTGCTGGCGGCTATAGCTAACTGCAGTGATTGCACGAGAAAAACCGGACAGACTACCGATTGACTTCAGTACTACCAGCCTGCCCATTGATGGATCGAAATTCAGTCGGTCCCAGCAGAGTTGTCGGCCTTAGCAGGGGTTCCCTGAGACCTGAAAATTATTGCATCCATCCATCCTTCCATCTATTCATCCATTCACCCAACCATCGACATATCCATCCATATACCTAATCATCCACACTCTAATCCATCCATCCATCTATTCATCCATCCATCCTTCCATCTATTCATCCATTCACCCTCCCGTCCATCAACCAATCTATCCGACCATCCACATATCCATCCATCCACACTCTAATCCATCCATCCATCCATCTATTCATCCATTCACCCACCCATCAACCGATCTATCCAACCATCCACATATCCATCCATCCATCCTTACATCTATTCATCCATCTATCCTGCTATTCACCCACCGATCCACCTATCCATCCATCCACCCATCCACATGCCAATCCATCCATCCCTCCATCTATTCATCTATCCATCCATTCACCCACCCATCCCTCAACCCATCCACCCACGTATCCATCCACCCAACCATCCACATGCCAATCCATCCATCCATCCTTTTACCCATCTGTCCAACTATTCATTCATCTATCCATCCATTTACCCACCCCTCCATCAACCCATTCACCCACCTATCCATCCATCCACAGCCAATCCATTCATCCATCTATTCATCAACCCATCCATCCACCCACTTATGTATCCATCCCACCATCCACACGCCAATCCATCCATCCAGCCATCCTTCCAGCTATTCCTCCATCTATCCATTGATCCACATGCCAATCCATCCATCCATTCACCCACCCATCCATCAACCCATCTATCCATCCACCCAACCATCCACACGCCAATCCATTCATCCTTCTATTCATCCATCTATTCAACCATTCACCAACCCCATCTATTCACCCATCCACACGGCCATCCATCTTTTTACCCATCCCTCCAACCATCCATCCACCCACCCAACCATCCACACGCCAATCCATCCATCCTTCTATTCATCCATCTATTCACCCATCCACACGCCCATCTATCCTTTTACCCATCCTTCCAACTATTTATCCATCCATTCGCCCACCCATCCATCAATCCATCCATCCTTCTATTCATCCATCTATTCAACCATTCACCAACCCCATCTATCCACCCATCCACACGCCCATCCATCCTTTTACCCACCCTTCCAACTATTTATCCATCTATCCATCCATCCAACCATCCACACACCAGTCCATCCATCCTTTTATTCATCCTTACATCTATTCACCCATCCATCAACCCATCCATCCATCCATACACATCCCAATACATCCACGCATCCAACCATCCACACGCCAATCCATCCATCCTTGCATCTTTTCTTCCATCTAGCCATCCATTCACCCACTCATCCATCAACCCATCCATCCTTTTATCCATCCTTCCGTCTATTCATCCATCTATCCATCCATTCACCAACCCATCCATCGACCCATTCGTTCTTTTTACCATCCTTCCATCTATTCATCCATCTAGCCATCCATTCACCCACCCATCAACCCATTCATGCATTTTACCTATCATAAATGGTATTTTAATTGTATTACTTTATATTACCGTATTTATCGGCGTATAACACACACTTTTTTCCCCCTTAAAATAGGGGGAAAATCGTGTGTGCGTGTTATACACCGATATAGGCTTCCACCGAGGGGAAGGAGGGGACGAGCGCTGCTCTCGATCTCTTGTGTACTCGGCTCGCAGGCACGCTCAGTCCCGCCCCCTGGATGGCTCCTAGCATTGACATCCCAGGGTTGGACCGGCGGTATGTCCATCATAGGATCCGGGCCAAGGGGCGGGACTGGGCGTGACGCCGAGCTGAGTAAACAGGAGATCCGGCTCTATTTCAGCAGCGCTCGTCCCCACCTATCCCTCGATTGCAGCATATATAATGACAATGCTGCAGGTGGGCACTGATTAGGCTGCAGGTGGGCATAGATCAGGCTGCAGATGGGCACAGATCAGGTTGCACTGAAGCTGCAGATGGGCACTAATCAGGCTGCATTGATGCTCACTGACCATTATTTTGCTTCAAAGTGGTTTATTTAAAAAAAAAAAAAAATTCTTTCCTGAAACTTCCCGCTTAAATTGGGGTGCGTGTTATACGCTGGTGCGTGTTATACGCCGATAAATACGATAATTTATTTGTATGCTTTATTGATACTGTTGCATATATTGTAACATGTCAGAAATGTATTTATCTACACTTGTAAAGTTCCCCGATAACCCGTCACATTCAATGTTGGTTACCGCCATGTCCGTTGTCCTCCCCGTCCCATCCGGCAAGAGTTAAGAAAGCGAAAGTCTAAAGAGCGATGTGCAGAGCTCACGCTGAGATATACAAGAAGCCTTCTAAGATCATCTGCCGGGAAATCCACAAAGGGCACGTGGGTAGATCAGCGAGGGATGTGACATTTCAGAAATGGCAGAGTCAGAAAAGCCTCTTTGATATGACACAAGAAAAAGGCAAAAGACGTGTCTCGCCACATCCGACTGGACTACCAGCAGCACTCCCGCGCAATCTGTCAGGAAATACTGTAGACGAGCAGCACGTAAGACGAAGGAAAAGATTGGGGTTCTTCTGCGACTATCGAGCCCCTTTATTCAGATCACAAAGCCCCCTGCAATTTACAGAAGTGGGCACAGCGGTTGCCCAATTACTCACCGATCTTCATGGTAAAGACCCACCGCGAGCAGCGTCGGCTGTTACATATCTGAGAAAATAAAGATACAGATCACAATGTAATTACCGTCTCGGAGTGAGAATTCACAATAACAGAATGCAGAGGATCATAATTCTGAAATAAATAATGACTACCGAACGGGGGTTTAATTTTCTTGTACTGGCGAGATGAGAAACTTAGATTAGAATCTTGTACTGGGGACACGGCAAAATAACAGAACGGGAAGACGAGGCGGCATGGGGGATTTCCATATTTTACGAAGGACTATGCTACAACTTTCTTCAAGGTCACTCAGTCAGAATTATATTGATTTGGTTGACTCCCTTCCCTTTCTAGAAGATTTTGAGTTACTTAAAGCGGGACTCCACAATTTACCTACCCCCCAAAGCTTCCTCCATTTAAAAACCCCAATATAGACTATTTCTCTTGAAGTTATCTTGCCAGGTTGGTGGTGTCACCACAGCTTCTTCTCTTACTTCTTCTGGTGGCGGGGGTGGGCATTTCTTCATGTATTTTTGCACAATGTTCCTTCCCCCTAACCCTCCAAAGCCCCCTGCATTTTTTTCAAAACTCTTATACATATCTTTCCTCTTGAAGTCATCTTGCCAGGTCGGTGGTGTCACCAACAGCTTCTTCTCCTTCTTCTGGCCAGGGGGGAGGGGGGTAATTTTTCCTAGTATTTTTCCTTAATTTACCTATCCCCACCCTCCAAAGCCCCCTCCAAAAAACAATAACAAAAAAAAAAACATGTACATACCTTTTTATTTCTTGAAGTCATCTTGCCTCTCCTTCTTCTTCTGGCGATGGGAGGGGAGTTAATTTTTTCAGGTATTTTTCTACAATTTACCTAGCCCAACCTCCTCCCTCCGTTTTTTTTTTTTTATTTAAAAACCCTATACATACCTTTTCTCTTAAAGTCATCTTGCCAGGTCGGTGGTTTCACCACAGGTTCTTCTCTTTCTTCCGGAAGTGGGGGGCATTTTTGGAGTTATTTTTCTGTTGTAGTTATTTGCTGGTTTGGGATGATGGCACTCTACATGTCCTTTCTCAATATTGGCCTTATGGTCTTTCTCAACCTTTTTACCCCTAAAGAACACCTGAAATATATATCAGGTCTTTGGTAACCCAAGCTAAAAAGGGACTCTACCTACAGCTCATAGTACATTAGCGTGATAAATAAGTGGAAAAAATAGCCCCCCCCCCCCCCCCATTTCTAGAACATTGGAGAAAGTTCTGGAACTAGTGGGTGGGAGTGAGGAGTAGCTGTCTTGAATATTTATGGGCCCTTGGCCAATCCCCAGGGGTGGGCCTGGCAGGGAATGAAGGAAACCCCATAATTAGACATGGGCCATGTCAGCAAGGGAGTCGGGTGGAAGATGGAGAAGCAGTACTGGGGAAAGGCTTTCAGTGGTCCTTAAGCGACCCCTCCTGAGGAGGGGTTTGACTTCGGGCTGGAGCTTGGGAAAGCTGGCCTGGAAGGATCCCACCACAGGAGGCAGTTGGAGGGATTCAGACAGGAGAGGCAGCGGAAAGAGCAAGCAGAGACAGTGAGTAGATCAACACGGTGCAGCGACAAAGACAAAGGGAGAGTCTGTCAGTTGTAACAGCACTCTCTTGAAGACCACGGTGTGCCAAGTCTTCATCCGACCTTGCCCTGGGGAATCTCCATGTGCGTGTGCCAGCCAGAAGGACTGGGGAAAGCAAGCAGCCAGATGGGCTGGTGGCAGCCAGGTGGGCTGGTAGTCTTGAGAAGTGGTATAGAACTGGGCTCGGTGTCTACAGGGAGGCAGAAGGAGATGTTGTTCACTCCACAATGTGCTAAATTATCCACAAAGAGACAGGATGTTCCAAGCTGGTAACGGGCTGCTTTTGAATTGACAAGAGACTGTTAATTCCACCGGAGTGACCCGCAGGTGCTACACAAAGGAACCAAGTTTGTGCAGGAGGAAGGAAGAAGAAGATTTGTGTAAATAGGGAGGAAGTTGTCCCTTGTTCTGTGTTTGGACATTTTTCAAGTTGGGCATCCCATAATTTCCCTACCATATCCAAAATATCATCCCCTAATACAGTGGTTCTCAAATCTTGTCCTCAGGAACCACCAACAGGCCAGATTTTAAGTATTACCTTGGGGAAATGCAGAATAGAATACTGAAATCACTGATCAGCAAATTATATCACCTGTGATGTATTTCAGTTATCTTGCAAACATGGCCTGTTAGTGGGTCCTGAGTACAGGAGTTGAGAGCCACTGCCCTAATAAAACAACAAAGCCAAGGACTGATTTTCTGTGTTGGAGTGAACGAAGGAAATGCTAGGTGACTGGTTGTGCAGTAGTGGGGAACCCTATATACATACATATATAGTTACATAGTAGGTGAGGTTGAAAAAAGACACAAGTCCATCAAGTCCAACCTATGTGTGTGATTATGTGTCAGTATTACATTGTATATCCCTGTATATTGCGGTCATTCAGGTGATTATCTAATAGTTTCTTGAAGCTAACAATGCTCCCCGCTGAGACCACCGCCTGTGGAAGGGAATTCCACATCCTTGCCGCTCTTACAGTAAAGAACCCTCTACGTAGTTTAAGGTTAAACCTCTTTTCTTCTAATTGTAATGAGTGGCCACGAGTCTTATTAAACTCTCTTCTGCGAAAAAGTTTTATCCCTATTGTGGGGTCACCAGTACGGTATTTGTAAATTGAAATCATATCCCCTCTCAAGCGTCTCTTCTCCAGAGAGAATAAGTTCAGTGCTTGCAACCTTTCCTCATAACTAAGATCCTCCAGACCCTTTATTAGTTTTGTTGCCCTTCTTTGTACTCGCTCCATTTCCAGTACATCCCTCCTGAGGACTGGTGCCCAGAACTGGACAGCATACTCCAGGTGCGGGCGGACCAGAGTCTTGTAGAGTGGGAGAATTATCGTTTTATCTCTGCAGTTGATCCCCCTTTTAATGTATGCCAATATTCTGTTTGCTTTATTAGCAGCAGCTTGGCATTGCATGCCGTTGCTGAGCCTATCATCCACTAGGACCCCCAGGTCCTTTTCCATCCTAGATTCCCCCAGAGGTTCTCCCCCCAGTGTATAGATTGCATTCATATTTTTGCCACCCAAATGCATTATTTTACATTTTTCTACATTGAACCTCATTTGCCATGTGGTCGCCCACCCCATTAATTTGTTCAGGTCTTTTTGCAAGATTTCCACATCCTGCGGAGAAGTTATTGCCCTGTTTAGCTTAGTATCGTCTGCAAATACAGAGATTGAACTGTTTATCCCATCCTCCAGGTCGTTTATGAACAAATTAAATAGGATTGGTCCCAGCACAGAACCTTGGGGAACCCCACTACCCACCCCTGACCATTCTGAGTACTCCCCATTTATCACCACCCTCTGAATACGCCCTTGTAGCCAGTTTTCAATCCATGTACTCACCCTATGGTCCATGCCAACGCACCTTATTTTGTACAGTAAACGTTTATGGGGAACTGTGTCAAATGCTTTTGCAAAATCCAGATACACCACGTCTACGGGCCTTCCTTTATCTAGATGGCAACTCACCTCCTCATAGAAGGTTAATAGATTGGTTTGGCAAGAACGATTCTTCATGAATCCATGCTGATTACTGCTAATGATATCATTCTTATTACTAAAATCTTGTATATAGTCCCTTATCATCCCCTCCAAGAGTTTACATACTATTGATGTTAGGCTAACTGGTCTGTAATTCCCAGGGATGTTTTTTGGGCCCTTTTTAAATATTGGTGCTACATTGGCTTTTCTCCAATCAGCTGGTACCATTCCAGTCAATAGACTGTCTGTAAAAATTAGGAACAACGGTCTGGCAATCACCTGACTGAGTTCCCTAAGTACCCTCGGATGCAAGCCATCTGGTCCCGGTGATTTATTAATGTTAAGTTTCTCAAGTCTAATTTTAATTCCGTCCTCTGTTAACCATGTAGGTGCTTCCTGTGTTGTGTCATGAGGATAAACACTGCAGTTTTGGTTACTGAAGCCCCCCGATTCACTCGTGAAGACTGAGGAGAAGAATAAATTCAATACCTCTGCCATCTCCCCATCCTTTGTAACCAGATGTCCTTCCTCATTCTTTATGGGGCCAATATGGTCTGTCCTCCCTTTTTTACTGTTTACATACTTAAAGAATTTCTTGGGATTTTTTTTTTTGCTCTCCTCCGCTATGTGTCTTTCATGTTCTATCTTAGCCATCCTAATCGCACCCTTACATTTCTTATTGCATTCTTTATAAATTCTGAATGCTGTGGATGATCCCTCAACCTTGTATTTTTTGAAGGCCTTCTCCTTTGCTTTTATATGCATTTTTACATTGGAGTTAAGCCATCCAGGATGTTTGTTCGCTCTTTTAAATTTATTACCCAATGGGATACATTGGCTAATGCCCTTATTTAATATGCTCTTAAAGCAAACCCATCTCTCCTCCGTATTCTTTGTTCCTAATATTTTATCCCAATTTATGCCTTTTAGCAAGGTTTGTAGTTTAGGGAAGTTGGCTCTTTTGAAATTCAGTGTCTTTGTGTTCCCTTCATGTTTCCTATTTGTGTGATTTATACTGAAACGAATTGACCTGTGATCGCTGTTACCTAAATTGCCCCGTATTTCCACATCTGTTATCAGGTCTGTATTGTTGGTAATCAGTAGATCTAGTAAGGTTTTATTTCTAGTTGGTGAGTCTACCATCTGACCCATAAAATTGTCCTGCAAGACACTAAGGAACTGGCGAGCCTTAAATGAATGCGCGGTTCCCTCCGCCCAGTCTATGTCTGGATAATTAAAATCCCCCATTATGATAACACTTCCCATCCTTGCTGCTAATCCAATTTGTGATAGGAGACCCTAACTCAGCAGCTCCTACAAGGGGTGTGCTACACCTGTGAGAGTCCATACATGGCATTCCCCATAAGGGTCAGGTGTCCAGAAGTCTGGTGTTCAAAGGTAGTCCTCCGTTTAGTGGGTCTGGTCCATGGCAGCAGGTGACGGGTTAGAGCGGGAACGCTCAGCCCTTGGGCCCCTTTATAGTGCACGACTAGGAGAGCAGGATCTAAGAAGCCTAGGAATGGGGACCTGAAGAATTAACCCCTTCCCCACCTGGACAGAAACAAACCCCAACTTGTAGGCAGCCTGCCTACACATCGACCTTTTATTGTAAAACCAAGCAGGAAGTAGTGCAATTACACGGGACTCTTTTTATTGCTTAATTTTTGGAGCTGTTTGATTGAGTTGGTTTGCATAGTGGTTCAGGCAATATTTGTGGCAATTTTGGTAATATTTGGCTGGTCTCCTGGTTATGTCTCTAGTAATAAGCATGTGAATTGTTCTACCTACTCTGTGAAACTCTGCAAACCTTGCCAGAGGTAGGGCTTGTTGTAGAACATCCTCCCGTTGAATGGAACTGTAAGCTTCAAGGGACATTCAGGAGCGGTGTTAGTTTATTGACCTCTACCCATATCCCGGTAATGATGGCGCTTTACAGTCTGCTGTTTTACGAGGCCACATATATCTGTCACTGAGAAGGCAGGAGGAGGTCCTGAACCCCTGGCTTCCATTTCAGAGGTCACCGGCTTGTATTTCTCTGGAACCATCCCAGGAACAGATCGCTTTATTGGGCCTGTCAAGTCGTCCTTTTTTTCCGGTAAACTGCAACAATAACATTTCTCCTTATCGGAGGTCAGATTGTGGAAGGAGCTGAGGCAAAGCAAGATTAATAAAAAGTCATTGCTGTGGCATATAGCAATGCAAATTTAAAGTGGAACTCTGGACAAAAGTGAAATACACAGAAAAAATACTGTACATATATGGGAACTGATTTACCTGCCAAAGAGTTTTGTATTTCTGCCCATCCATTCCTGAGATGTACACAGCTCTGCCATACAGCAAAGCCCTGTATGGCATAGTAGGAGAGCTGATTTTTTTTTTTGTGCTGCAGTTTAGTGACAATTAAATGTAGGCAGGTGCAGTCTGTTTTCCCCACTGCAGGTGGCGCTCATCTGCAGACTGAGAGGCGGTCAAGGGGAATCTGGTTCCTCTGTGGTTTCCTGGGTCACTGGAGCAGCAATCCGGTTGGATTCTAAAAGCCCATATGACTTTGGTGGCCATCTTGTGTCAGGCAGAGCCTATTTAATACCCTGGCTCCTGAGTTTGGTGCACATTTAGCATGTGGGTGGTATAAGGACAGGTTACCTCTGTCATCAACAGTAATAGTGGCAGGGAGAGGTTCTAGATGAGTAGGGAAAGCATAGGGATCTGTCATTCTTCCTGGAAACCTCCCCGCTTGGGCATGGACTGGCCAGGCTGCATTCTGCCCCTCAAGACAGTTCAGCTGAAATCTGCTCTGCTACAATCTGCTGTTCATCTGTGAGTGTTCCCGGTTGGGCCACCTTCCCACCAGGCTTGTTGCAAACTCTTGTACTCTGACTGCAATACAAGTTCTTTGTATTGCATCTGGACTCTGTGTGAGTTATTGTTGCCGAACCACGCTGCAACCTCCCACACACTGCCTCTGCTCATTTGTACCTTGTGCATTCGGCTCACACTCCCGGGACTGAGCACCAGCTTACCGGCCTGTCCAGTAAGTCAGTGGCGGCCCGTGCGCTGTGAGTGCACGGGCGTTGCCCCGTCCATGTGCCCGACCCCTTTCAGGACGCCGGACGCATGAATTCTTATGGTGGGGGTGGGAAGGGGTGGTAATTTTTGAAGCACCTGATTTAGAGCCAGAGGTTCTAATAGGCTTCAAAATAGGGTGGGCTCGGGGCGCAGAAAGTGCGCCCTGATCCCACCCAATTGTGTGACGATAGCAAATTAATTTTCGCTATTTTCACACTAACCTTCCTCCCCGCCAATCAGGAGGCAGGGCGTCGGACCTGTTTCCTGATTGGCCAAAGCGCCAGGCCACCCTATTGGATGCCTGGCGCTTAGGAAGAGGAGCGGAGGAGCGACTCTGGAGCGGAGGTCGGCGCCGCTCTGGTGCATTGGAGAGGAGCTGCTGCGGTAAGTTCCCTGTCCGGTGGGCACAGTGGCTGCATTTGATGGGCACAAGTGGCTGCATATACTGGGCACAAGTCAGTGGCGGAATTACCGGGGTCGCAACAGTTGTAGTTGCGACGGGGCCCGGCATCCCGCCACTGTGGGGGGGGGGGGCCCAACGGGGTTGCTCTTCACACGGCTCTGAGCGGAGATCGTGTGTCATATAACAGAAGCACAGAGAGACACCGGCGGCGGCATTTATGTTCTATTTGTCGGTCCTCTCTGGCACAGATGAGAGAGGACACACAGCTGATCTCACGGCTCCCCCTTCTCCCCTCTCCTGTGTGCTCCGCGGGAAATGTGAGCTCCTTAGCTTCACAATTGACTGCCCGCGGAGCACACAGGAGAGGGGAGAAGGGGGAGCCGTGAGATCAGCTGTGTGTCCTCTCTCTCATCTGTGCCAGAGAGGACTGACAAATAGAACATAAATGCCGCCGCCGGTGTCTCCCTGTGCTTCTGTTATATGACACACGATCTCCGCTCAGAGCCGTGCTGTCCGGCACTAATGGAATCTAAAAGCATTCACTGTGATGGGCACTGATAGCATTCACTGATAGAAGGCACTGATAGAAGCCACTGATGGGCACTGATGAGCACTGATAGAAGCCACTGATGGGCACTGATGAGCACTGATAGAAAGCACTGATGGACACTGATAGAAGGCACTGATGGACACTGATAGAAGGCACTGATAGAAGGCACTGATAGAAGGTACTGATGAGCACTGATAGAAGGCACTGATAGAAGGAAGGGATAGAAGGCACTGATGAGCACTGATAGAAGGCACTGATAGAAGGCACTGATAGAAGGCACTGATAGAAGGCACTGATGAGCACTGATAGAAGGCACTGATGGGCACTGATAGAAGGCACTGATAGAAGGCACTGATGGGCACTGATAGACTGCACTGATGGGCACTGATAGAAAGCACTGATGGGCACTGATAGAAGGAACTGATGAGCACTGATGGGCACTGATAGAAGGCACTGATGGGCACTGATAGAAGGCACTGATGGGCACTGATAGGCGGCACTGATAGATGGCACTGATGGGCACTGATAGAAGGCACTGATGGGCACTGATAGACTGCACTGATAGAAGGCACTGATGGGCACTGATAGAAGGCACTGATAGAAGGCACTGATGGGCACTGATGAGCACTGATGGGCACTGATAGACTGCACTGATGGGCACTGATAGAAAGCACTGATGGGCACTGATAGAAGGAACTGATGAGCACTGATGGGCACTGATAGAAGGCACTGATAGAAGGAACTGATGGGCACTGATAGAAGGCACTGATAGAAGGCACTGATGGGCACTGATAGGCGGCACTGATAGATGGCACTGATTATCAGTGTAAACAATTTACTGACATTCTTGACAGTTAACGGCAGTCCTTTCCTCACACAGACACAGCGTGTAAGGAAAGGGCTGTGGATAACCGGCAAGTCTGTTTACATGTGATCAGCTGATCACATGGTAAAGGGCCGATGTGATTGCGCTGGATGCACGTCCCAGGGGTCATGCGGGAAGCACGGTTTTGGGAGGATGTCCATGGAGACCCTCCCAAAATTCGAAGCCCGGGGCTCGGATGGAAGGGGGGCCCATCATGGTTTCTTGCACCGGGGGCCCTGAAGGTTCTAGTTACGCCTCTGGCACAAGTGGCTGCATATACTGGGCACAAGTGGCTGCATATACTGGGCACAAGTGGCTGCATATACTGGGCACAAGTGGCTGCATATGATGGGCACAAGTGGCTGCATATGATGGGCACAAGTGGCTGCATATGATGGGCACAAGTGGCTGCATATGATGGGCACAAGTGGCTGCATATGATGGGCACAAGTGGCTGCATATGATGGGCACAGTGAGGCTGCAATTGATGGGCACAGTGAGGCTGCAATTGATGGGGGGGGGGGGGGGGGTGTTTCAGTATTTTTCAGTTTGTTTGCGCCCCCCCTCAAAACAATTTTGACGAAAAAATTGGTTTAGTTTTGATTCGCTAATCTAGTTATTTTGTTTGCGGAAGGAGAAAAATCCTGGACTGCCGCACTCAATGCAAAAACATCTTTATTGAAAAATTGCATAAAATCCAAATTAGCAAACAAAACAAAAAGTGGACACAGTGGGTGTAAAATAGCTAACGCGTTTCACATTCAAAGATGCTTACTTATAGCTATTTTGTTTAGTTCAATTCCGTTGATTCGTTCAATTCGTATTCGGAATTCGTATTTGGAATTTTCAAATCTTCTTCGAATTTACCGATTTTTTTTTTTTTTTTTTTTTATTTTATTTTATTTATTTATTTATTTTTGATTCAAAACGTTCAAATCGATAATTTTTTTTTGTTATATCGTTTTCGATTTGAATACAACAAATTGAACAAACAAAAGAAAAATCTTCATCAAATGATTACAATGACTCTTTAAATCACCTTTTGGCTTAACAAAAATAGCATTATTTCCAAATCGTACTCCAATTACACACACAGTCTTTGATTTCAGCATTATGTGTAGTTAGAATTTCGACTGGAGTTCAATGTAAAATTCCATTCGCATTTCAGTCCGAATTTCGTTGTTATTCGGAGCATTCGGTAAAATTTGTTTATATTGTAATTCTGGTCTTCGGATATATCTGAATTTCCGAATAACGAAAAATTGTCATAATATTAATTCGGAACGAAAACGAACCGCACATGTTTAAATGAGACGGCTACAGTTCAGTAGTAGGAGCCTATCACTGAGAAGAGAGTAACCAGCCAACCAATGGAGTGTAAGAGCAGAATTCATGCTCTCATTCCATTGTCAAATTCTAATGTTCTTCATGTTTTTGACAGTTCTACAGTGCAGATCAGTACCATGTCCCTGCTACAATGCAACAGTGTAGGTGGGGTGCAGCGCGGTGTGGCGGCAATAACACACACACAGCCCAAGTGCAATGAAAGAACTTGCATTGAAAATAACGAGGTTCACAATAAACCCAGTGGGAGGACAGCCCAACTGGGAACACTCACAGGTCCAACAGTGTGTAGAGCAGTGGTCTCAAAACTGCGGCCCGGGGGCCAGATGTGGCCCTTTGCTTGCTTTTATCCAGCCCTTGGGGTGCCATTTTATTCTTTGGCACCCATAAAGGGCACAATTACTCCCAAAGACACCAATGATGGAGCCCAATGATACCAATGATGGGGCAGAATTCCTCCCAATTGATGGGGCACAATTCCTCCCAATTGATGGGGCACAATTCCTCCCACTGACACCATTGATGGGGGATTTTGTACTCCTGATGGCCACAGTTTGGCCCCCTTAAAGTCTGAAGGACAGTAAACGGGGTGTAGAGAGCCTTTCCCTTCCACTAGTTCTGTCCCTTCGAGGCATGGTACCTGTCCCTACTCTACCCAATTGCAAAATGTGTGCCATACCTGGGAGCCAGGGCCTTAAATAGGCTGGGCCTGACTCAAGATGGCTGCTAGAGTCACATGAGGCAGCAGCATCCAATTGGATAGCTTCCCCAGTGACCCAGGAAACCATAGAGCAGTGGTTCTCAACCTGGGGGTCGGGACCCCTTCGGGGGTCGAATGATGATTTGCCAGGGGTCACCGAATCCTGGGCTGTTCCTAAAGCCCGCACCGCTCTACCAGCCTTTTTGCGGCTGCCCAGCAAGGCTGTCCCTGGAGCTTGTGGCCGCCCAGCTGGGCTGTTATGGGCCGTGTATGGTCGCAGAAGGTAGATAAAAACCCAGCTAAAAAATATAAAAGGACCGATTTTACCTTTTGCGACCATACACGGTCTCCTTGGGCTGGGTCCATTTTTGACATCTAAAAATCCCCCCCCTTTTTCTTTGGGGGGGGGTCCCCCATATCTTCCATCTCCTGGTTCGGAATTGATGAGGTATGTGCCACACATCTCCATGAGGCATGACAAATATTTGCTCTTTTATATTTATGTTATTATGTGTTCAATTACTTATACATATCTCTTTTGTCCTTTATGTCAGAGCTGGATCACTTGTGGTGGTCCCACATTATCCCCTGAGAAAGTCACCATTGGCGAAACATGTTGGGATTCAACATCTATTTGTGACCACCTTTCTTTCTTGGGACACCAGCAACCCAATACATGTATTATGTATATGCTCTATATTGATTTTAATTGTAAAAAAATCTTTTTTGATCCCTTTTCTTCCCTTTTTTTTTTGTACCAATAAAGAAATTATATTTTTTATTATTCAACTCTCTATGTACCATTTGTTATAAGCACTGCAATAATCCCAGTCCTCCATACTCTTTATCTTTGCTAAGCGGGATGAGGTGCATGATATTATAGAGCCACTCTAGATTATCTCCTAAGGTTTAGGAGTGTGTCTATGGGAAGGTTTGACCATCCTTCCAGAAGCGCATTTGTGAGGTCAGGCACTGATGTTGGACGAGAAGGCCTGGCTCGCAGTCTCCGCTCTAATTCATATCAAAGGTGTTCTATCGGGTTGAGGTCAGGACTCTGTGCAGGCTAGTCAAGTTACTCCACCGCAAACTCGCTCATCCACACTATATTGGCAAAAGTATTGGGCCACCCCTCCAAATCATTTGGTTAATGGGGGATTTTGGTGGGGGGGGGGTTGTTTTTCAGGGGTTGAGCTTGCCCCCCTTAGTTCTAGTGATGGGAACTCTTAAGGCATCAGCATACCAAGACATTTTTGCACAATTTCATGCTCCCAACTTTGTGGGAACAGTTTGGGGACGGCCCCTTCCTGTTCCAACATGACTGCGCACCAGTGCACAAAGCAAGGTCCATAAAGACATGGATGAGCGAATTTGGGGTGGAGGAACTTAATTGGCCTGCATAGAGTACTGACCTCAACCTGATAGAACACCTTTGGGATGAATTAGAGCGGAGACTATGAGCCAGGCCTTCTCGTCCAACATCAGTGGCTGACCTCAGAAATGTGCTCCTGGAAGAATGGTCAAACATTCCCACAGACACACTCCTAAACCTTGTGGACGGCCTTCCCAGAAGATTTAAAGCTGCAAAGGGTGGACCAACTCAATATTGAACCCTACGGACTAATGCCCCGTACACACGGTCGGATTTTCCGATGGAAAATGTCCGATCGGAGCGTGTTGTCGGAAATTCCGACCGTGTGTAGGCTCCATCGGACATTTTTCATCGGATTTTCCGACACACAAAGTTGGAGAGCAGGAGATAAAATTTTCCGACAACAAAATCTGTTGTCGGAAATTCCGATCGTGTGTACACAAATCGGATGGACAAAGTGCCACGCATGCTCAGAATAAATAAAGAGATCAAAGCTATTGGCCACTGCCCCGTTTATAGTCCCGACGTACGTGTTTTACGTCACCGCGTTTAGAACGATCGGATTTTCCGACAACTTTGTGACTATGTGTATGCAAGACAAGTTTGAGCCAACATCCGTCGGAAAAAATCCTAGGATTTTGTTGTCGGAATGTCCGAACAAAGTCCGACCGTGTGTACGCCCTATAAGACTGGGATGCCATCAAAGTTCATGTGCGTGTAAAGGCAGGCGTCCCAATACTTTTGGCAATATAGTGTATCAGGAATATGAAATGTTGGGTTTACATATTCTTTAGGCAGACCAGAACCTCCAAAACCCCATTGTGGGACTGGTATGGTGGCGGTGAGCCATACTCTTGTTTCCCATTGTACCAGTTATAGACTATTTTGTGTTTGTTTGCTGAAGAAAGTTGTTTCTGTTTTCGGGAATTGTTTGCATATTCTGTAAAATCTGTAATTTTTTACAAGCTTCTGGTGGTGATTCTGAGCCCCATATCACACAACATATATATTTTTGTGTTTATTACCAGATTTCTGTAGATTAGCCATATAATGACGTGCGTTATCATAAACGTATGAGTTATTATGGAGTAGCTTGCATACAATGAGTCAGGTACTTAGTGACGGTAAATTCCTCCATACTGGGGAATCAAGGGTATCATGGAAGGGATTAGAAGAACGATGGCAGGGATACAGCTTCAGGCATCTGTAATAAATCTGCTCTCCTCCCGGAATCTCTAGTGAGATAATTATATCACCAAGATGGAGTGTAATGGGGAAAAACAAAACAATTGTGTCCCCACATGTCACATTACATAATGCCTGGAATTCAGATAGCGATGCTCTGCCTGGGGTGGCCTCCTGCCTCCGACCTTCTCTTAATTAGTTTGATACCCATCGGCAAGGGAATGCAGTCTTTGTGTCACAGTCATGTTTCTTGGTGAGCTATGACTCTTCCCTTTAACTAAGTCTCTGGATATCTCCTAATCCTTCCAGGAAAGACGTCTATAGAAGAGAAGGAAAGATCTGGAAACTCTGCCCTCCTCTCATATGTACCTCTCACTCTACCAGCCCATTCTATCCCTTCCATCTCTCATTCATCCTGTAGGGACCTGTCTTAAAGTATATATCACATCAACATTTCCTATCCCTCATATGTTGCCATTGTTCCATGTATTAAAGGTATCCCATTCTCTTTGTATTGCTTCCTTTGTGTGAAATCCCTGGTGATCCTGCCAGCCCCCCTCTTGTCATGTTTCAAACTGACCACACTAGGCACGAGAGCATGTCCTTCCCAGCATGGTCAGTTTTCTTTTTTGCGTTCTATTCTGAAACACCACCTGCCTGTACTCATTTAGCCAGACTTGTGCTTACACCCTGAGCCCCCCCCCCCCCCCAGAATCAGCTCCGCCCTGGGAAGATCAGTGTACTGCTGTGTGACCATCCAGCACCCAGCTTGGGTGCTTCTGTGAAGATATAGCTTCCTCCAGTCTGGACCCAGGAACCAAGTATTATAGCTGAATATTGCATCCAAGATACTAGAGCAGTGGTTCTCAACCTCATTCCTCAAGTACCCCCAACGGGCCATGTTTTCAGGTTTTCCTTTACTTAGCACAGCTGGTTTGAATCAATGACATGGTATTGATAAGAGCTTTTTTATCTAAGGGAAGTTCCCAAAACATGGCCCGTCGAGGGTACTTGAGAACTGAGGTTGAGAACCACTGCACTAGACGACACTAGCTTAGCTGCATACTGGAACTCAAACTCTTTATTGTAAATTCATACAGAATATATAGCCCACCAGATCAGGTAGGGCCTGATCACGTTACCCTAACAATACAAACTGTAAACAGGAATATAATTACCATAATCACACTTTCCTGGATTATTATCTCTCCCTCGGTCTCGGTTATTGATGTTTGAGGAGATCAGCTGGTGGTGGATTCCCAATATACCGTTCTCAAGGTGGGACATTGTGAAAACAACGTGCAAAAAGGGTGGTACCCGAGATGACACCAAAGGCGCATATCATAGATGCTGTTGGTAACTGTGCATTTTGCACACCTTGTGGTGGAGCACTTAAAGTGGGGTTCCACCCAAAAAAAAAAACTACATGAAAAATCCTAAAAAAAACCCCAAAAAAACTTTTAGATATTTTTTTTTTTTAACTTACCTCTAAATGCCTGTTGCTAGGGGGTCCCTCGTAGTCTGCCTCTTCCAGTGCCTGGGCTGGTGACATCACTTCCCCCTCGGCACAGGAAGGGCTCAGCTCTGCTCCCTCCCTCCTGTCAATCATCTGGGACCCATTACAGGTCCCAGGTGACTGAGCAGCCAATCAAGGCGCGCTGCGCCGCTCGCGCATGCGCATGGAAAATCCTTTATTAAAGACATTCCATACAAAATTGGAATAAAAGCAGATCGCTAATGCTTTTCACGCCGTAATTACTGGTGCTTAGTCATAGCTTCTACCTGAGTATCTGAGGCACCTTTAAGACCAGGAGCATGGTGATTGGAGTTTTCTTCAGCAAGTTTTGGGGAATAATAAAAAAATAAATTTTTTGGGACTGTGTAATATTTATTAACAAATCTTATAAATAATATTTTTTTCCACCTTTGGACTCTCAGGTATATTTGGATTGATTTTTATTCTTTGTTCACATGTAATTCATCACATATGTGTTAGCGCCTTACTTTTCATTGATTTTCATAGGTGGTTTTATTCACTTAAAGGGGCAGCTTCACATTTTTTAGCATTTTGTCATTTTTGGTTGGTGCCAGGACTTACTAATATTTTTCACAATGAACCATTATTATAGTGATATGGTATCACTGTATGATGATAGCATTAAAAAATGACCCTTTACATATAGTCTTCTACATGTTTCTCCATCCTTGCTTCATCAGAAAGTATATGCAAGGGATACTATTAAACAAAAGAAAAGAAAATATAGCATACTGAAGTTTGTTGCCATTTCACAGCGCACGCAAGTTTAAGGTTTGACATGTTGGGTATCCATTTACTTGGTGCAAACTCGTCTTTTATATTTTACCAAAAAATTCGGTAATTTATTGCCTTTGTGTGCATTAAAATTAACTTTTAGTGTTTTTTTTACCAAAATTTTGCATTTCCTAGACCTTTTGCAGTATTATCGTGTGGCATAAAAAATTGGAACTACCGCTATTGTGTTCTCTAGGACAGGGGTTTCCAAACTACGGTCCTCCAGTTGTTCAGGAACTAAAATTCCCATCATGCCTAGTCATGTCTGTGAATGTCAGAGTTTTACAAAGCCTCATGGGCAGGGCTTTTTTTCTCAGAAAATAGGTGCAGGAACTCCCCCCTCCCCCTCCCCCCCCCCCCCCCCACACACACACACCCTCCAAACTGCATAAAATAATGGGTGCGGTCACATTTTACATCAAACAGTGGAAGGGTCTTAAAGGGGCATTAAATACCCGGGTGCATTACCTACAGATGGCAGAGTAGAGGGGAGTTCGGGGGTGTGCTATGTGCAGAGTTCGGGGGTGCGCGACACACAGAGTGCAGAGTTCGGGGGTGCGCGACACACAGAGTGCAGAGTTCGGGGGTGCGCGACACACAGAGTGCAGAGTTCGGGGGTGCGCGACACACAGAGTGCAGAGTTCGGGGGTGCGCGACACACAGAGTGCAGAGTTCGGGGGTGCGCGACACACAGAGTGCAGAGTTCGGGGTGCGCGACACACAGAGTGCAGAGTTCAGCCTTCTTCCACAGCTGCTTACCTCTGCATCCCCAATATATATCTCAATTTCACCCCCCTTCAGCTCTGACCTCTGCATGTAACCCCCCCCCACCACCACTGCCCCCATTTTCACCCTTCTTAAAAGCTCCACCATCTTCCACATATCTTGTCTTGCTGTATTAGGCTGAAACACCCAGCCGGCTCTAGTACCTCCCTGCCCATTGTAGGTGGCTCTGCCTCTCTCACTTGCAGAGAGATCATCCAGTGAGGTGGGTCAGGATCTGCACTGCACCCTAGGCACCTGCATCTCCCTTGTCCCCATCCTGCACTCAGTGGGAGCTACGTAGGAGATCAGATCTGTGGGAGTCGTTGGGAGAAAAGCTGTCACTTGTAAACACAGAAACCGGACTTCTGTGATTACACGTGATAGTGGTGAGCAAAGGCCCTGAGCCACAGGGGGTGGAACTGAGTTCTACCAAGTTCCAGCTGAAAAAAAAGCCCTGCTCATGTAGTTTCACAGCTGGAGGGCTGCAGTTTGAAGATCCCTGCTCTGGGGTATCTGCTTTCAGAAAATATATAATGTTTGGGGGGTTTTATGCAATCTTCAGGCCTAAAATTATTTTCTAAACATGCTTGCGAAAAAAACGCAAAAACAGCTCTGGCAGCGAAAGGGTGAAATGGTTCTGTAAGGTTCCCCGAGGCACCGTTATCCTAACTGAGTCTGAGCTGAATAATGAATTCATTTTCACAGGCCTAAGACCACACGTGGAGACTGGGGACCGGCGCGGCGGAGTATGGATCGAAGCACGGTGTCCAGGTAACCTTGGCTTCCTGCAGGCGTCTGCGGCAGGAGAAGTATTGACAGCGGTGAGGAATGGGGAGAGGCTGGGAGGCAGCTGCACCTTCTCTGCGGCTATTGGAAATCTTTATCTTGTGCTTCACATTTCCATCCCTCCGACTCAGGAAGACACTTCTGTTCTGAAGACTTTGCAGCGCAGCGATGGACAGAGAGGGATGGAGACTCGGCGCCTTCGATGACCAGAAGTGGCTGGAGAGACAAAGGACAATCCCTTTCATCATTACCTTTGTGTATGAAGAATAACAGGGCCTAATGGAGGCGAGATCTCCGATCACTACAAACCTACAAAGTTTAGAGAAAAGTTGCCTGTTAAAGGAAGCCTGCACTAAAAGCAGCAGGGGGATGGTATACTTACCCCTCCTCCCTGAAAATACCATTCACCTGGCTGTCATGGTGGTCCATTGGCTTCAGTACTTTAACCACTTGACCTCCGGAAGGTTTTACCCCCTTCATGACCAGGGCATTTTTTGCTATTCAGCACTGTGGTACTTTACCTGGCAATTGCTCGGTTATGCAACACTCTACCTACATTATATTTATGTAATTTATCACACAAATAGAACTTTCTTCTTGTTGGTATTTGGTAGATGTGCAATTCGATTAGTTACAAATTTGTTTTCAGTCGAAATTCAGCATATTCGTTCATTTGGAAGCATCTGAATGAACGAAAGACTCTTTTGACGAATGCATCCGAAAACTAATTGTTAAAAAGAACGAAGATCCGAAATAACGAAAAACGATTCAACCTACGAGTTTAACGGATCGATTAGATTTGGACAATTTTGTTTTTTCTTTTACAATTCAAATATTAACTATTAATATAGTTTTTTATCAGTGGCGTCGCTAGGGGGTGGCTACTGGGTCTATAGCCCCGAATCTGGGGCCCATACCCCTGAGTCTCTAGGACAGGGGTCGGCAACCTGCGGGCTGCACCCTGCCCGCCATCGCTGAATATGGGCACCCGGCCTGCCACCGCTGAATGCGGGCACCCGGCCTGCCACAGCTGAATACGGGCACCCGGCCTGCCACAGCTGAATACGGGCACCCGGCCCGCCACCGCTGAATGCGGGCACCCGGTCCGCCACCGCTAAATGTGGGCACCTGGTCCCGCCACCACTGAATAGGGGCACCCGGCCCGCCACTGCTGAATACGGGCACCCGGCCCACCACCGCTGAATGTGGCACCCGGCCCGTGGACATTTTTGCTGCTGTCCTCTTCATTGGACAGTGGCAAGAGGCCAGTATCACAGGGCTGGATGGGGGTGGGAACTTATATTTACATTAACCAGCAAGTGATTGGTTTCCAGAATATCCTAGCAACCAATCACCAGCCTGTTAATGTGAAAAGTTAACTTCAGTAGTTCCCACCCCCATCCAGCCCTGTCATGCCAATCTGTGATGTTCTGCTCGCTGTACATCTGTGTAAGGTAGGAGAGTACCTACAGAGTGTGTGTGTGGGGTTGGGTGCAGGGGACAGAGGGCACTACAGTGGGGTGGGGGTTGCAGGGGACACTACAGTGTGGTGGGGGGTGCAGGGAACAGAGGACACTACAGTGGGGTGGGGGGGTGCAGGGGACACTACAGTGGGGTGGGGGGTGCAGGGGACAAAGGACACTACAGTGGGGTGGGGGGTGCAGGGGACACTACAGTGGGGTGGGTGGGGTGCAGGGGACAGAGGGCACTACAGTGGGGTGGGGGTGCAGGGGACAAAGGACACTACAGTGGGGTGGGGGGTGCACGGGACACTACAGTGGGGTGGGGGGTGCACGGGACACTACAGTGGGGTGGGGGGTGCAGGGGACACTACAGTGGGGTGGGGGGTGCAGGGGACACTACAGTGGGGTGGGTGGGGTGCAGGGGACAGAGGGCACTACAGTGGGGTGGGGGGTGCAGGGGACAGAGGACACTACAGTGGGGTGGGGGGTGCACGGGACACTACAGTGGGGTGGGGTGGGGGGTGCAGGGGACAGAGGACACTACAGTGGGGTGGGGGGTGCAGGGGACACTACAGTGGGGTGGGGTGTGCAGGGGATAGAGGGCACTACAGTGGGGTGGGGTGTGCAGGGGATAGAGGGCACTACAGTGGGGTGGGGGGTGCAGGGGACAGAGGACACTACAGTGGGGTGTAGGGGACAGAGGACACTACAGTGGGGTGAGCGGTGTAGGGGACAGAGGACACTACAGTGGGGTGTAGGGGACAGAGGACACTATAGTGGGGTGTAGGGGACAGAGAACACTATAGTGAGGTGCAGGGGACAGAGGACACTACAGTGGGGTGTAGGGGGACAGAGGACACTATAGTGGGGTGTAGGGGGACAGAGAACACTATAGTGGGGTGTAGGGGACAGAGAACACTATAGTGAGGTGCAGGGGACAGAGGACACTACAGTGGGGTGTAGGGGACAGAGGACACTATAGTGGGGTGCAGGGGACAGAGAACACTATAGTGAGGTGCAGGGGACAGAGGACACTACAGTGGGCTGAGGGGTGTAGGGGACAGAGGACACTACCGTGGGGTGTAGGGGACAGACAACACTATAGCATAGTTTCCAACATTGTAAAAAAAAAATGTGGGACACTTTTGTGGCTGTAGGCGGAGCCATACAATTATTAGGGGTCGGGGCATTGATTTGTAGGCGTGTCTTAAGAAAAATATACAAGTGAGGCGCGCGAAGCGCGTTGCGGCAAAAAGTGGGCGTGGTTTACGCGACATAGTGGGCGTGGCTTAAATGGGCGTGGCTCAAGAGGGTGTGGTTAGAGTCTGAGATAAATGAGGGATGGAGAGGGGGAGAGGGGGAAAGGGGGAAAGGGGGAGAGGGAAATGACGGGACAGCAGCCCCAGATCCTACACAATAAAAATGTGTGTATTCTAGAAAGTTTAACAATCAGCAGATAAAGATACTCCAAACACCTGGTGTTAGCACTTCAATCATCCCGGCACCATGGTTGTTATGGTGTCAGGATGATTGAAGTGCATTATTTCTATTATTAATATAAAATGAAATCATTCAACTCACCATAATGCAGAATCAGTGGGATCCCTGAGCGTGTCACTAGCCACGTCGCCTGCCACCAGCCGTCCGTCCTTGCATCAGATGTCCCAGCAGAGTCCGTCCTTGCATCAGATGTCCCAGCAGAGTCCGTCCTTGCATCAGGTGCCCCCAGCGGAGCTCCCCTTACATCAGATGTCCCCAGAGGAGCCCCCCCTCACACCAGGAGTCCCCAGCGGAGCCCCCCCCTCACATCAGGTGTCCCCAGTGGAGCCCCCCTCACATCAGGTGTCCCCAGTGGAGCCCCCCTCACATCAGGTGTCCCCAGTGGAGCCCCCCTCACATCAGGTGTCCCCAGTGGAGCCCCCCTCACATCAGGTGTCCCCAGTGGAGCCCCCCTCACACCAGGTGTCCCCGGCGGAGCCCCCCCTCACTTTAGGAGTCCCCGGTGGAGCCCCCCCTCAAATCAGGTGTCCCCAGCGGAGCCCCTCCCTCACATCAGGTGTCCCTGGCGGAGCTCCCCCTCACATCAGGTGTCCCCAGCAGAGCCCCCCCTCACATCAGGTGTCCCCGGCGGAGCTCCCCCTCACACCAGGTGTCCCCAGCGGAGCTCCCCCTCACATCAGGTGTCCCCGGTGGAGCCCCCCCTCGCATCAGGTGTCCCCGGTGGAGCCCCCCCTTGCATCAGGTGTCCCCGGCGGACCCCCCCTCACATCAGGTGTCCCCAGTGGAGCCCCCCTTGCATCAGGTGTCCCCAGTGGAGCCCCCCTCACATCAGGAGTCCCACAGCGGTGCGCCCCCCTGACCCCAGAGGTTTCCTCCGCATGGCTAGAACCCCTGCCCCTTTCCATATCAGACTGGCAGCGGGGTGGGGGGTAGGCGGGGCGAGGTGGAGCGGGGCGAGGCGGGGCGGAGCAGGACGGAGGGTGGGCAGCGACGCAGGAGCTCCGTCTAGCCCCCCCCAGCCGTCTTCCTAAACTTCATTAAAATGGCGGCCGGCGGAGACACTAGCGGCGGCGGCGAAATTGCGAAGAACCGGATTTCTCTGGACATTTACCGGGACGCCACAAATTCGGGAATGGTGTCTAAGTCCCGGGAAATCCGGGACAGTTGGCAAGTATACTATAGTGGGGTTCTGGGGACAGAGGACACTACAGTGGGGTGGAGGGTGTAGGGGACAGAGGACACTACAGTGGGGTGAGGGGTGTAGGGGACAGAGGACACTACAGTGGGGTGTAGGGGACAGAGAACACTATAGTGGGGTGCAGGGGACAGAGGACACTACAGTGGGGTGGGGGGTGCAGGGGACAGAGGACACTACAGTGGGGTGGGGGGTGCAGGGGACAGAGGACACAACAGTGGCGTTCAGGGGACAGAGGATATGCTGTATTAGTGTCACTGGTCCCCAAAAAGTGTCAATAGTGTCTAAATGTCCACCACAATGTTGCAGTCCCGCTATAAGTCGTTGATCGCCACCATTACATGTTTTATAGCACAAAGTAAAAAATGTTTTTTGTTTTTTATTGTCGGTCTTTTTTTGTTGATAACGCAAAAAAATAAAAACCGCAGAGGTGATCAAACACCACCAAAACAAAAGCTCTATTGTCAGTTAAGGTAACGCAGTGCCGTATCGCAAAAAATGGCCTGTCATGAAAGGGAGGTAAATCTTCCGGAGCTGAAGTGGTTAATAAAGTGTATTTTGTCTCCCAAAAAAAATTGCACTGTGCAAATACTGTGTGACATACAAAATTGGAACACCCACCATTTTATTCTCTAGGGCAGCGGTTCTCAACCTGGGGGTCGCGACCCCCTGGGGGGTCGATTACCCATTCTCCAGGGGGTCGCGAATGCTGGCCGAGATGCTGGCCGAGACAAACCCGAAGTTACTGCCTGAGTCCGTCCGTCTCGGCCAGCGACATGTCACTTCCTGGAGAGGAGGGACTGCACGGAAGTGACGTTCCGTCGCCGCCATCTTGGTACTCTCGTCCGCAGTAAGGCTTAGACTTAGAAGTCGGCAAGCGGACATCTTTGTACACCCACCGAAATCTGCTTGCTGCGGACGAGTGTACCAAGAGGGAGGCAACGAAACATGACTTGCTGAAGAAGAAGAACACCTGTGACTTCTGGTAAGTCAGACACACAGGAAAAGCTGACAAGACAACATTTTTTTTATTATGGTCATATATATATATATATATATATATATATATATATATATATATATATATATATATATATATATATATATATACACTACCGTTCAAAAGTTTGGGGTCACATTGAAATGTCCTTATTTTTGAAGGAAAAGCACTGTACTTTTAAATGAAGCTAACTTTAAACTAGTCCTAACTTTAAACAAATATACTCTATACATTGCTAATGTGGTAAATGATTATTCTAACTGCAAATGTCTAGTTTTTGGTGCAATATCTACATAGGTGTATAGAGGCCCATTTCCAGCAACTATCACTCCAGTGTTCTAATGGTACAATGTGTTTGCTCATTGGCTCAGAAGGCTAATTGATGATTAGCAAACCCTTGTGCAATCATGTTCACACATCTAAAAACAGTCTAGCTCCTTCCAGGAGCTACAAAACTGACCTTCCTGTGAGCAGATTGAGTTTCTGGAGCATCACATTTGTGGGGTCAATTAAACGCTCAAAATGGCCAGAAAAAGAGAACTTTCATCTGAAACTCGACAGTCTATTCTTGTTCTTAGAAATGAAGGCTATTCCATGCGAGAAATTGCAAAGAAATTGAAGATTTCCTACAACGGTGTGTACTACTCCCTTCAGAGGACAGCACAAACAGGCTCTAACCAGAGTAGAAAAAGAAGTGGGAGGCCGTGTTGCACAACTAAGCAAGAAGATAAGCACATTAGAGTCTCTAGTTTGAGAAACAGACGCCTCACAGGTCCCCAACTGGCATCTTCATTAAATAGTACCCGCAAAACACCAGTGTCAACATCTACAGTGAAGAGGCGGCTGCGGGATTTTGGGCTTCAGGGCAGAGTGGCAAAGAAAAAGCCATATCTGAGACTGGCCAATAAAAGAAAAAGATTAAGATGGGCAAAAGAACACAGACATTGGACAGAGGAAGACTGGAAAAAAGTGTTGTGGACGGATGAATCCAAGTTTGAGGTGTTTGGATCACAAAGAAGAACGTTTGTGAGACGCAGAACAAATGAAAAGATGCTGCAAGAATGCCTGACGCCATCTGTTAAGCATGGTGGAGGTAATGTGATGGTCTGGGGTTGCTTTGGTACTGGTAAGGTGGGAGCTTTGTACAGGGTAAAAGGGATTCTGAATAAGGAAGGCTATCACTCCATTTTGCAACGCCATGCCATACCCAGTGGACAGCGCTTGATTGGAGCCAATTTCATCCTACAACAGGACAATGACCCTAAACACACCTCCAAATTGTGCAAGAACTATTTACAGCAGAAGCAGGCAGCTGGTATTCTATCGGTAATGGAGTGGCCAGCACAGTCACCAGATCTGAACCCCATTGAGCTGTTGTGGGAGCAGCTTGACCGTATGGTACGCCAGAAGTGCCCATCCAACCAATCCAACTTGTGGGAGCTGCTTCTAGAAGCGTGGGGTGCAATTTCTCCAGCTTACTTCAATAGATTAACAGCTAGAATGCCAAAGGTGTGCAATGCTGTAATTGCTGCAAAAGGAGGATTCTTTGATGAAAGCAAAGTTTGATGTAAAAACAATGTTATTTCAAATACAAATCATTATTTCTAACCTTGTCAATGTCTTGACTCTATTTTCTATTCATTTCACAACGTATGGTGGTGAATAAGTGTGACTTTTCATGGAAAACACAAAATTGTTTGGGTGACCCCAAACTTTTGAACGGTAGTGTATATATATATATAAACGTCCCAGTTGGTTCCTCCAAAAGTAGTTATTCCGCGCCAGTGCTAGATACATGTTTGGAAGCTATACACTTTGTATATCTAGCACTGGCACGGAATAACCACTTTTGAGGAATCAACCGGGACGTTTATATATAAATCAGTGGTGGGGGTGCAAACAAACTGAAACAATCAGAAAAAAACCCCCATTAAAACGCTGCAACTGTGCCATCAAATGCAGCCACTGTGCCCATCAATTGTCGCCACTGTGCCAGCAAACACTACCACTGTGCCATCAAACGCAGGAACTGTGCCCTTTAATTGTTGCCACTGTACCAAACGCAGCCACTGTGCCCATCAATTGTCGCCACTGTGCCAGCAAACGTCGCCACTGTGCCATCAAACGCAGCCACTGTGCCATCAGACGCAGCCACTGTGCCCTTTAATTGTTGCCACTGTACCAAACGCAGCCACTGTGCCCATCAATTGTCGCCATTGTGCCAGCAAACGTCGCCACTGTGCAGCCACTGTGCCCATCAATTGTCGCCACTGTGCCATCAAATGCAGCCACTGTGCCCATCAATTGTCGCCACTGTGCCAGCAAACGCCGCCAGTGTGCCATCAAATGCAGCCACTGTGCCCATCAATTGTCGCCACTGTGCCAGCAAACGCCGCCACTGTGCCATCAAATGCAGCCACTGTGCCCATCAATTGTCGCCACTGTGCCAGCAAACGCTGCCACTGTGCCATCAAACGCAGGAACTGTGCCCTTTAATTGTTGCCACTGTGCCAAACGCAGCCACTGTGCCCATTAATTGTCGCCACTGTGCCAGCAAACGTCGCCACTGTGCCCATCAATTGTCGCCACTGTGCCATCAAACACAGCCACTGTGCCCAACAATTGTTGCCACTGTGCCAGCAAATGCCGCCACTGTGCCATCAAACGCAGCCACTGTGCCCTTTAATTGTTGCCACTGTGCCAAGGGCAGCCACTGTGCCCATCAATTGTCGCCACTGTGCCAGCAAACGTCGCCACTGTGCCAGCAAACGTTGCCACTGTGCCATCAAACGCAGCCACTGTGCCATCAAATGCAGCCACTGTTCCCTTTAATTGTTGCCACTGTGCCAAACGCAGCCACTGTGCCCATAAATTGTCGCCACTGTGCCAGCAAACGTCGCCACCTGTGCCATCAAACGCAGCCACTGTGCCCTTTAATTGTTACCACTGTGCCAAACGCAGCCACTGTGCCAGCAAACGTCCCACTGTGCAGCCACTGTGTCCATCAATTGTCACCACTGTGCCCATCAATTGTTGCCACTGTGCCAGCAAACGCCACCACTGTGCCAGCAAACGCGACCAGCAAAAATAATTTTACTGTTAGGGGTCCCCACAACTTGGGAAATTTTATCAAGGGGTCACGGCACTAATGTCAGTGAGAAGTGTCAGTAGTTAACAATTGCTGTGAGGTAAACACTGCAGTAATAACAGCAGAGACGGGTTCACACAATATTATTGCTGGGCACAAAGGGGTTAAAGGTTTCCTAGACAACGCCACACTTCCGGTCTGAACGTGATGTCCTTTTCTAGGCAGGGCTGCCCATAGCACTGCCTGAGCGGCAAATTATAGAGTTCTACAAAGGTTGGAAGAAAAAAAAAACACGTAGAAAACATATATCCGTTTATCGGAAGGAGAAAAAAATAAACAAAAGTTACTCAAGAGTAAAAATACGAAAGTAATTGTGTTCTTCTGTAAGCAGGCATGTGATAGGCAGCCTTCAGTCGAAGGGCCCCAGTTTGTGAGTATAGGGAGGAGGGGAAGAGGTCACATTGAGGAAGGGGGCAGCCATGATCAGCCGATTGCTCGGACCTCGCTATCAGCAGCTGGCCAAGAACTGGTGAGAGATGAACATTCGCTGTATGTGTTGTCCTGATTATGGTGTGAAGGAATTGACCTCAGAGGAGGGAGATTTACTGGAGAGTGCAAAGTCTGGTGCAGCCATGCATGGGAGCCAATCAGCTTCTGACTTCAGCTTCTTCAATTAAGTTTTGACAATAAAACCTGGAATCTGATTGGTTCCTATGCAGAGCTGCACCAGATTTTGCACTCTCCAGTTTTAATAAATCTCCCCTCCCCCTGTGTATGAGGGGGATTCATCCTCCAACCCATCACATTCTCCCCCCTGAGTAGAGGATGTTCTATATTCATATATTTCATGTCTATTCCCCTCCCCCCAGGGCCCCCACTCTCTTCACATGGGGATCGGTCGGAGGCGTTGCATTGGTCTGGGCCACAGACTGGAGGCTCTTCCTGGATTATGTTCCATATATTAACGGAAAATACAAGAAGGACGAATAAATCACCGGATTTTACTTTAAGTGAGTAATGTGTGTGTGTGTGTGTGTTGGGGAGGAAGAGCAACCTCAACCACTTGACCTCTGGAAGGTTTTACCCCCCCCCCCCCTCCCCCAAACCCTCACCCACCCTCTTCATGACCAGGCCACTTTTTACTATTCACCGCTTGTGAATCCCCCCCCCCCCGTGTGTATATGTACTGTGGGGCGGCAGCTCCTACAGGTGAAATTACGTATTACAATCGCCTATTCCGGGTTTGCGTGGTGCCGGCGGCCGGCTTCTGCTGTGATTGGACACAGCAGGTCCGGCAGACCCCATGTCCGCCAGGACCCACCGATCATTGTGTGTCTGTCTGTGTCTCTGTCTCTCTCCCTAGGAGGAGCACATTTGACCCTTTGATCACCCCCAATGTTAACCCCCTTCCCAGCCGGTGTCATTAGTACAGTGAATATTTTTTTTACTACTGATCACTGTATTGGTGTCACTGGTCCCCAAAAGTGTCAGATTTGTCCACCGCAATGTCGCAGTCTTGCTAAAAATTGCTGATCACCGCCATAACAAGTGTAAAAAAAAAAAAAAAACAATCAACACTCATTGGGATATGTTTTTTTTTTTTTTTTTTTTTACCAAAAATATGTAGCGGAATACATATTGGCCTAAACTGATTAAAAATTATTAATAAAAAAAAAATAAAAATGTGTGTGTGTGTGTGTGTGTGTGTATATATATGTGTATATCAGGGCTTGACAAATTTGCTTGGAATCTAGGAGCCAGCTAAAAAAGTTAGGAGCCAGGTTTTTTTTTTTTTTTTTTAAACGACCGACAAAGCTTTATTTTCAATATAAAAATTAACCAATCTTAAATTTACACAGAGACGACTAGAACTAATGTGACTGCTTTTATTTCCTGCCATGCAGGGACACAAGACCACCATATCCCCGCTAAGGATCCAATCAGGTCCGCCTGAAAAACTGACAGGTGAACCTGATGAGACAGCCCGTGTGAAAGGGGCCAAGCAGGGAGATGACAAATAATAAATTCATTTTAATTAACCACTTCCTTCCCGCAGGACGACTATATACGTCCTGTCTTTGAAGAGAAATACCGTTGTTATGGTAGCAGCTAGCTACCATAACCCCGTATCTTCTTCAAGAGCCGGCGGTTCTCTTTCAGATAAAAGTGGTCTCTGCAGCAGATTCGCAGCGAGATCACTTTTATCGGCGGCAGGAGAGGGCCCCCCCTACCGCCGCTCTCCGGTGCCCTTCACCGCTTACCGTGGCCGTCGGTAACGGCGGAGGCGATCCGGATCTGTCCCTGGCCTGACATGGAGACGAGTGAGAGGAAGATGGCCCCCTGCCCATCTACAAGTCATTGCAGGGCAGAAGCGACGTCAAATCGTCACTTCCACCCATAGCTCTTGAAGGGACTTTTTTTTTTTTTTTTTTTTTTCAAATGACAATTTTTTTTTTTTTAATGCATTTTAGTGTAAATATGAGATGTGAGGTCTTTTTGACCCCAGATGTCATATTTAAGAAGACCTGTCATGCTTTTTTTTTCTATTACAAGGGATTTTTACATTCCTTGTAATAGGAATAAAAGTGACTTTTATTTTTTTTTTTTTTTAAAGAACAGTGAAAAAATAAAAGTTAAAATAAATAAAAAAAAAAAAAAAATTTAAATGTGCCCCATCCCTTGTAATAGAAATAAAAGTGACACAATTTTTATTTTTTTTTAAAAACGGTGTAAAAATAAAGTAAAATATATAAGAAAAAATAATAATTTTTTTAAATGCGCCCCATCCCGCCGAGCTCGCTTGCAGAAGCGAACGCATATGTGAGTAGCACCCGCATATGAAAGCGGTGTTCAAACCACACGTGAGGTATCGCCACGATCGTTAGAGCGAGAGCAATAATTCTAGTCCTAGACCTCCTCTGTAACTCAAAACATGCAACCTGTAGAATTTTTTAAACAACGCCTATGGAGATTTTAAAGGGTAAAAGTTTGTCGCCATTCCACGAGCGGATTAAATTTTGAAGCGTGACATGTTGGGAATCAATTTACTCGGCGTAACATTATCTTTCACAATATAAAAAAAATTGGGCTAACTTTACTGTTTTCTTATTTTTTAATTTAAAAAAAGTATTTTTTCCCAAAAAAGTGCGCTTTTAAGTCCGCTGCGCAAATACGGTGTGACAGAAAGTATTGCAATGACCGCCATTTTATTCTCTAGGGTGTTAGAATAAAAAATATATATAATGTTTGGGGGTTCTAAGTAAAGGGAAGGAGATGAGCAGGCAGTGAAAACAGGTAGGGAAAGCTCCATTAGCATTGGTGGATGTCTTGTCATACCAACGGCCACCACCAGAGGGCGCCCGATTGCAGAAGGAACCAGGAACCATAGGACTGCAGTAGGCCGCAAAGCCGGGGCCTCAATTACCGGCGCGGCCCAGCGCGATCGCGGCGGGAGGGGGGGGGTGTCGAACGGACACAGGATACCCCAGCTGTGCCGTCCCAGGCGCCAGGTCGCTAATTCTAGTCGCAAATGCGACCTGGCGCCCGGGGTTTGTCGAGCCCTGATGTGTGTGTGTGTGTGTGTGTGTGTGTATATATATATTTATTATTATTATTATTATTATTATACGAGATTTATATAGCGCCAACAGTTTACTCAGCGCTTTACAATGTATAAGGGGGACAACACAATTACAGTACAATACAAAAGGTACAGGAGGGCCCTGCTCGTAGAGCTTACATTCTAAAAGGGAGGGGGTGGTGGTACAAAAGGTAATAGCTGCAAAGAATGATTTGATGGGGGTGGCTCAGGGACAGTTATGTGGGTGTGGGATAGGCTTCCCTGAATAAATGAGTTTTCAAGGATCTCCTAAAGGTGGACAGGGTAGGGGCTGATCGGACATACTGGGGCAGGGAATTCCAGAGGATGGGAGAGGCTCTGGAGAAGTCCTGAAGGCGAGCATGGGAGGAGGTAACAAGGGAGCTAGAGAGCAGGAGGTCCTGGGAGGAGCGGAGGGGGCGATTTGGGTGATATCTGCAGATGAGGTTGGTGATGTAGATGGGGGCGATGTTGTGAATGGCCTTGTATGTTATGGTTAGCATTTTGAATTTTACACGGTGGGGTAGGGGAAGCCAGTGAAGGGATTGGCAGAGAGGAGCAGCAGTCACGGATCGATTAGTGAGGTGTATTAGTCTAGCAGCATATATCTAGCAGCATATATATATTTCGATCTTTTTGTTTTTAGCTCAAAAAAAAAAACAGGTGATCAAATACCACCAAAAGAAAGCTCTATTTGTAGGGGGGCATATTGTGCAGTGCCATATCACAAAAAAAAATTAAAATTGCCTGGTCATGAAGGGGGGTGGGGGTTGTAAACCTTCCGGAGCTGAAGTAGTTACCTGGCCATTGGGTCATACAATGTTTTTCAAACCAGCAATGGTTTGTTTACAACCGGCGAAACCAGAAATGAGGAAGAGCCTGATATCTGATCGGGTCTATAGTCGGTCATCTAGCAGAACCACCAGCTGCAATCCCGGGTGGGATGGGAGAGTCCACTTGTGTAATTAGCAACCAGCAGCTATTTAGCTGCAAGAATTGCTTTTACAAGGAAGTGCTCTGCTGGCTGTAAAAAAAAAAAATACCCGGATGATGCCTGCAGCTGCATCTTTTAAGGGTGTTTGATGTGTTTTTTGGCCTCTAATGGGCCCCCTATGTGGCTAACGTCCTGACCCCCCCCCCCCCCCCCCCCCTGCGCCTCTCTCTCTCCAGCCCTGAGTCCTGACCCTCCGTCTCTGTCCTGACCCTCCGTCTCTGTCCTGACCCTCCGTCTCTGTCCTGACCCTCCGTCTCTGTCCTGACCCTCCGTCTCTGTCCTGACCCTCCGTCTCTGTCCTGACCCTCCGTCTCTGTCCTGACCCTCCGTCTCTGTCCTGACCCTCCGTCTCTGTCCTGACCCTCCGTCTCTGTCCTGACCCTCCGTCTCTGTCCTGACCCTCCGTCTCTGTCCTGACCCTCCGTCTCTGTCCTGACCCTCCGTCTCTGTCCTGACCCGTCGCACTCCAAAATGCGCATTTACTGTGCACCTTGTAGTTAAACCACCACTCGGCGCCCATGTAAACGTGTTTGGTAGTGTAAAAAAATAACAACTCATACTCACTGATCGCCGGTTGCAGCGATGTATTCTGCTTCTTTGGTAAAAAAAAAAAAAAATCCTTTTTAAGTGTATAATAATTTGGTTTGTGTGATCACGGACATGTGTGCAGATGATCATTGGGACATTATGATTTTATAGTTTACATATGTGTGGGGACACGGTTGGTGATCAGTGTGTAAAAAGCTGTAAAAAAAAAAGCAGCTCATACCCGCTGATCGCTGGCTGCAGCGATCCGCTCTCGTCTCCTCACTGACCACTTCCATGTGAGGAGAGCCGATCGCCTAGCAACTGGCGCTCTATTTACGTCACATGATGGCTGTGATCAGACACAGCCATCATGTGATCAGGAGGGCCAATCACAGAGCCCTCCTGCCTATTGTAGATGCGCCGTGCCTGGGTGACACTAATGCATCGGGATCGCTCAGTTGCGCAGGCACGCACGCACGCGATTTCCCCCCCCCCCCTCCTTCTGAAGGACGTTCCCGAACGTCCACTCTGGAGGAGGAAGCGCCCACCCGGCCGTATATGTGCTGTGGGAGGTGGTTATGGGTGGAGAATAATGACTTTTGGGGATATGTAAAGAGTTTGCATGACTATACTTCTACTTGAATGGTACTATAGAGGAAAGCGATGGCTGGATTAGGTGTTTAAGTTCGGAAAGATTTGGGGTAAAGAGATGCCTTGTATTTGTTTTATATTTATGGTGATCTGTTTTTTTATTTTTCAGCTTGAAGACTATTTTGTAAATTTCATTTGCTCTCCCCGTGTTCTGTGACCCGCTGACGATTATCTTCAGTGAAAATTATGCCTTGAACAGTTTCAAATAAAGTTGGTTTTACTTTAACATCATTTGGTTTGTTACTTTATGGGAATGCTTTTTACATACTTGAGCTGTATGTGGTTGCACAGAAAAGGGGGAGGGGGGGGGGGGGGGGTTAGAGAAATTTTCTGTGCTACAAATCCTGTCCATTCCTGGGGCTTGAAGGGCAGGGGAAGAGGAACAGTAACAAGATTGGAGCCCCAGGGGTGACACTTCGCTGCCGAAGAGTATCCTAGAGAGACGGGTGGAAACCACTGCTGGTCGACATTGCAGGAAGTTCTGGTGGCCCATCCAGGAGCATGTGTTGGTAGTGCTACCACCATAGGGGCCACTGGTTTCAAATTGTTCTCCCCCAAAGAGCACAGAGGCTAACAGCCACCCAAGCAATAGCTCATTCACTCTGGCTTGGTTCCAAAAAACAGGTTGTCTTTTTTTTCACGATGCGGAACAGAGTAAAGTCTTTCTAGCAGAAGCAGTAGTGGCTAATGGTGAACAGTCCAGCTGAATGGGCCAAGTCTATGAGGATCTGGTTACTGTGCGCAACTATCATTACCTAGTGCAGTGTCTAGCATACAGTCTCAGGGATCAACTGAAAGCGGAGGTTTGCTGAAAAAAAAATATTAAAAGCCAGCAGCTACAAATACTGCAGCTGCTGACTTTTAATATATGGACACTTACCTGTCCAGGGAGCCCGCGGTGTCGGCAGCCGAAGCCAATCCGTCCTTCGGCTCTCGGCTGCTGCCACCGCCATCCTCAGAAGGGAATAAGGAAGTGAAGCCATGCGGCTTCACTTCCTGGTTCCCTACTGCGCATGCGCGAGCCGCGCTGCGTGTTCTCACAGGTCCCTGCTGTATTCTGTCTCACAGAATACAGCGGGGTAGGCGGCGGAAGTGGCGGTGATCTATGCCAGGAAGTGGGAGCAAATACCTGTATTAGACAGGTATCTGCTCCCTCCTCCCCCCTGAAAGGTGCCAAATGTGACACCGGAGGGGGTGGAACTCCACTTTAATGTCACTAACCACATGTCCCAAGGACAGTTGCTTTCTCTGGACACAGCCCAATGGGTGACATGGTGCCTCACAAGGGATCTGGTCCTGAGGTGTGGTTCGGTGCTCAGCTCTGAGCATCCATTTGAGCATTTGGTCCTGGCATCTCTTAGACCTCCAAAAGCAACTGTTCAGTCCAGGGGGTACCTGGCGGCAGCAGCAGCCCTTGCACCTCTGGAACCCTCTTGGGGAGAAGGAACCCCACTCTCCAGTGTTTCAGACTATTTTCTGCACTTCAGCTCCCTTCTGCATACTCCTCCCCCTCCAGTGATTGGCCAGACCCTAAGCAGGCCATACACGGAGCAAATTTCTCTGCAACCACAGGTTGATTCCCCTATCAACACAGGCAGTGTAGATAAGGCAATCCCTCCCACCAAGCTTTTTTTTTTTTTTTTCCTTCTTTCTTTAAAGTTCCACTTTAAATTGTTTCTCTTTTTGCTCTGAATCATATCATTCTGTTTTCAATCTTTATTTTTCATTATATCAAATGTCTAAAAACTTTCCCATACATTTAACTTTTTTTTTTTTTTTTTTTCTTTTTAATCCTCCTCTCTCCCCTCCCCTACTCCCTCTCATCTCACGTTCCTCAAAATGGCACATTTTGAGTTTGCGAAAAGGCATGTGACAGACTCCCAAAATGTATGGCGGAAGGTGCTCTGGTCTGATGGGTTAAAATCTAACTTTTTGGCCTTCAAAGAAAATGCTATGTCTGGCGCATTCCCATCACATCACCCAAAGAACACCATCCCCACTG